>JANHGD010000358.1:36197-48114 GCA_027560375.1 Imantodes cenchoa
GCAGAAATTTTGAGTAGTTCAGAGAACCAGTAGTGGAAATTTTGAGTAGTTCAGAGAACCAGTAGTGGAAATTTTGAGTAGTTCAGAGAACCAGTAGTGGAAATTTTGAGTGTTCGGAGAATCGGTAATGGAGGTTTTGAGTAGTTCCGAGAACCAGTAGTAGAAATTTTGAGTATTCAGAGAACCAGTAATGGAAATTTTGAGTAGTTCAGAGAACCAGTAGTGGAAGTTTTGAGTAGTTCCGAGAACCGGTAGTAGAAATTTTGAGTAGTTCAGAGAACTGATAGTGGAAATTTTGAATAGTTCAGAGAACCAGTAGTAGAAATTTTGAGTACTTCAGAGAACCAGTAGTGGAAATTTTGAGTAGTTCAGGGAACCAGTAGTGGAAATTTTGGGTAGCTCGGAGAACCAGTAGTGGAAGTTTCGAGTAGTTCAGAGAACCGGAAAACACCACCTATGGCTGGCCCCAGGAGTGGGGAGGGAATGGGGATTTTGCAGTATCCTTCCCATCACACCCAACAAGCCACGCCCACAGAACCCGTAGAGAAAAAAATTGAATTTCACTCCTGCCTTGAATCCTCTTAGTTGCTCTTCTCTGCACTTTCTCCAAAGCCTCAAGATCTTTTTTTTGTAACTTGGCGACCAAAACTGGATGCTGTATTCCAGATGTGGCCTTACTAAGGTTTCATAAAGCAGCATTAACACTTCATTTGATTTTGATTCTATTCCCTCTCTTTATTTTCCCCCTCCCTCCCTTCCTTCCTTCTTTCCTTCCTGGGATGGATTAGTCACCCCATAGCTAATAGCTCCCAAGATGACATAACAATAAATGCAGAAATAAAACCTCTCGCCCTCTTGTCAGAAGCCCCCTAATAAAACAACCTCTCCGTTAAAATAAAAAACGCAACAACCTGCAATCAATTAAAAGCTGGAACCGCCTTGCAAGGCAATTTAATAATACCAGAGAGAAGGAAGGGGAAAGGGAACGCACCAATCAAAGGGAAGCTGCTTGAATAATGTAGACTTTGGATAGTCCTCTATATATGGCCAAAATTTGGGACCAGCATTTCCATTGCCAAGCAAAACGTTCTGACCCAGCTCCCCAAATATGACAAGCCCTCTGTAGTTAACTCCATTATTCCTTTATTAAAAACGTCAGCAGCCCCAGCAAAAAGTTTATCTCTCAATGCAGGCTAACTGGAAGGGAGATGGATAGTTGTCGGCCACACCTATTCATCTCCGCCCCCTGCCTTTTATCCCCAGAGCTAGGGTGGGGCTTTGCTCACAGCGGTGGCTCTTCCATCCCAAGGACCGGCTCATAGATTTCCACTGCTCTCCTCTCCTCTGCCTTCTGTGCATCTGTATGTCAGGCACTGGACCCAGCTGTTCCTCCTCTTCTTCATCAGCCACCTTCAGACCTGGGGGCTGTTGACTCTCCATCTGAGGGCTGACAGACGGCCCAGGCTCTGCCTCTGCCTCTCTCTTTCTGATAACTCCATTCCCTCTTCTCCCTCTGAGCTCTCACGTTGCCTTGATGCTGACCCTGACTCCCACGCCACCTCATCTGATTTGGTTGCTGGAGGGGCCGGCGGTCAACAGACCACAACACTTACATATGTGCATCCTGACATCTGACCCAAGTTGGTGTTAATTTACAGCATTTATGCTCCCCTTGAAGACAGATGCTCAGTGACTGAGCAATATAGACTGAAAGCACTCTTACTCCTCACAATCTAAAAACATCCTCATTTTAAAGGAAGCCGACAGAATAAAACGGCATCGATAGAAGACTTTGACATTCCAGCGTTATTTGCCTCAATCGAAAGACTATATTCCTTCCCCATAACCATCTAGCAGGTGTAGATGACGTTACAATGGCACACGGGTTCAGTTCCCTTCCCACATTATAAGCTGGAGAAAAATACACGGCAATTTTGCAAAAAACTGAACTAAAAAAAAAATACTAAAATTGCCAGACAGCAATATGAAATAAGTCACCACTTTTTAAAAAATATATATGAAGAATTGGTCACTTACATTCTTCTTTTGCTTGTTGACCTTGTCAAATATGAATGCTGAGAAGACGCAGGAGGGTGATCCATGGTCCTTAAAAATATAGTTAACAAGTGTCAAGTTTCTTTGGAGGCATCAATTATTTTACAGTAAAACAGCTTCATTTACCGAGCTCAGATCATATAATTATGTTTCCAAAGAGAATCAAAACGCTTCCTTTTATTACCAATTAGTTCTGTTTTGTATTTTTTGCTAGTCTGTGAGGCTGGGTGATATTAAGCAACAAATGTTTAAATGTACTGTACGATGATACGAGTAAGTGACAGAGTGCAAGATGAAGTGCTAGCTTTCCATAAGCGGGCACCTGATATTGCTTGGAATTTAGCCCACCCTCCGTTCTAGGACTTCCATCTCAAGGACTGGCCCATAGATTTCCACTGCTCTCCTCTCCTCTGCTTTCTGCACATCCGCGTGTCAAGCACTGGGCCCAGCTATTCCTCCTCTTCCTCATCAGCCACCTCCAGACCTGGGGGCTGTTGACTCTCTATCTGAGGGCTGATGGACAGCCCAGAATCTGCCTCTCTCTCTCTCTCTCTCTCTCTCTCTGCCAGGTCCATTCCCTCTTCTCCCTCGGAGCTCTCAGGTTGCCCTGATGCTGACCCTGACTCCCACGCCTCCTCCTCTGATTCGGCTGCTGGAGGGGGTGGCGGCCAACAGGCCAAACCAAATTCAAGTGGGGTCTGACCAAGGCAGAGTAAAAAACCATTTGCTTTTTAGCAGATGTATCACACTGCTAGCTCATTGTCTAATTTGTGGTGAACAGGGACATTCAAATGCCTTTCATTTGTACTACTGATAAGGCAAGTCTTCCCCATCTTTAATCTGTGCCTCTACTTTTTCCTACCTGGATACAAATCTTCACATACACCTGTTAAGTTCCATCCTATTCTTTTCAGTCTGCTGAATAGTTTTCAGGCCTAGCCTTGGTGTTGCTGTTGGGTGCTGCTGTTGAGGGTGGCTTACTAGATGGGGGTGGGGGGAGGCGAGTAGAAGATTGTTTCTCTTTTGTTCGTGGGTCAGATGTGTGTGTGACACCTCAACAGAGTCAAAGAAGGTGTTTTCCGAATTTTTGACACACCAAGGTCAAAAGGTTTGCCATCACTGGACTGTACCGTAAAATACACAATTGCCAGAGAAAGTGGAGGTTCTGTTCCACTTGAAAAGCAAACACTTCCTTACTCTACAGCTGAAATCCGTCTCTTTGCACAACTCCTGGTTACTACGTTTTGTTGGTCCCGAGATGACGACTTCTGCTTAGAAGTTGATTTTCTCGCTTGCTGGTGTTCAGACAAAGAAGTATCTACCGATGAGCTTTCCCTGATCTGCAGAAATAATGTTAAATCAGATTTACACACTGTGTACCAGCTACTACTTTCCTTTTTAAAAAAATATAAAGCTAGATTCAGTTTCATTATCGCAAATAGCAGGATCAATTCAGCAGGAAAAAAAAAATCCCACACTGGATCTTAACGAAGATATAAAGTTCTGTCTCAAACACCCTTCTAATTTATTTCCACTGCTTTAGTCAAACAATGTAGAAAACTACGACATATATCAAGATCTTTTTTTTAAAGGTCACGGTATCATGAAAGCTTAACTCATAACTTTCTAATTTTACACATATTCAAAATAAGAGGGGGAGGAAAATAAGTTAAGAAGTCATCACTACAGGCTCTTTAAATTCAAATACAGACTGTCTCAGTTTTAATCATACTCATACTGTCTTGAGTGGTAGTCTATTAATGTTGAAGTACCATACCTGCATGGGTGACTCTCCTGAGGCATCCTGGGAGGTACTGCTGCAGCTGACACATCTTATAGCACTAATTATCCCTTGAAAAGCAATGTACTTCTGTTCCCTGTAGTGCAAACTGTCAATCTCCCTCTTAATTGCACTGATGGGTATCAAAACTAATTCTTCTGAAATGCAATTTTTAAGGAAGATAGCGCCAAATAAGTAAAATTCAGATGGCAAAGAATGTAGCATGTTTATTGTTTTTAAACTGGCACAGCACCATTCTGAATAAGTCCATTTTGCAAACACCTGAGAAAACCCAGCTTATAGTCTGTCTCGAGGACAACATAGGCCGCCTTCAAGGGCAGAAAAGTGGCAGACATCCTTATAAAATCAGGTTGTTGCGGGATGCGTCCAAGTGTTCCCTTCATTCTCATCCCATTTAGGACACTTTGTGTATCGTGGAGTAATCCCCCAACCGTCTCAAACTGACTTGCCATGTGGAGGAGGAGAGAAACAAACCATCCTGTTGACAACTGTCATTCCAACATGATGTTATGAACTATAAACTGCAGACATTCTTTATTCCACCATTTGCATGGTGATTTTCAATTAGATGACAACATATAGCCGTGATGGCGAACCTATGGCACGTGTGCCGGAAGTGGAACGCAGAGCCATGTCTCCAGGCACGCAAGCCATTGCCCATTGCTCCTCCAGCTGGTCTTCACGTGCGTGGGAGCGCCAGAAACTGCCCAGTGCACATGCCCACACTGGGAAGATGATATTCTGATTTCTGGCATGCACACGAACACCAGCCACCTGGTCTTCTGGTTTCTGGCCCTCATGCGCATGCAACGACCAGTTGGCCAGTGCACATGTGCACGTCGGATACCAGGAGATCATCTTCCCAGTGTGCACATGTGCACCGGCCACCTGTCTTCTGGCACGCACGCATGCACGCACATTCCCATTTCGACACTTAGAAAAGGTTCACCAACATTGCCATATAGGGTCACTTTAAAATTCAGAGACTGTCCAGCTGTGGGGTTGTTGTTTTTAACACGGAGCTAAAATAAGACTCAGATTAAATTACTGGTCTTGCAAAGTTTAAAAGGGGATAACGAATGTTGAAGAATGGTTACACTTTGCTATAACCTTAACTAATGACAAACTCTCAGCACCTATAAAGATTTCCACCCGGCACAGGTGCAGAGAAATATTTTGTCTAGAAAAAAGGCTATTCCAAACTGGCATGCAGAAGGAAATTGGCATACCATTCATATTTTTACAATATTCTGCAAATGTACGTGGGAGTGGTGGGAAACGATGGTATCCCCCAATGACAACTTTGTCCACATAAGCAGTTTCCTTTTGGGTTCTCATCCACTGGATAAAGTTTTGCACTTTCAGATCTTTTATATATGGCTGGTCCTTATGCCATCCTGTGTTAGAGAAAACGAAGCCAAAAAAAAGGCATGGCAGGTTATATTAGATTAGATTAGAATAGAATATTGGAATGAAGAACGGAATGGAACAGAACAGGAATATAGAATAGAGTAGGAGTAGAATAGAAATTTTGTCACTTTAAATGTACATTAATTGGCATACATTAAAATGAAATGAAATAAGAACGCATGAGGCTGTCACTCTTGAGAAAACATCAGCAAAGTGACAAATTAGGGGAAGTAATCAAGCCACTTGGGGCTGTCTCATCTGGCCAGATTCTTATGTAAGGAATAAAAGGGGCAGCACTTTCAATTCTCACAATTACAGTCCCACAAACATGGGTAACAGAAACTGATAAAAAGGATATGGAGAAAGACAGATGATGTGATTTGATAGATTAAGATTGGAGATCAAGATAGGTGTTTTTATAAAAGAGGTTGGTTTCTTTTATTACCTGAAATAAACATTTGAGTTTTCATAGAGCTTGTTAAATAGGCTGTACTGGAGCCATTCTCAGAAATATATCGTTCCACTCTCATCTGTGTACACACCAAGTAGGTCACTAGAGAAGGAGAAGCATCGTATTACCTCTTTATTTATTTATTTGGTTTAGAAGTTACTCCAATCAAAGCAGATTCAAAACAGAATAGAATTCCCCTTTTATTTGTTCGTTCATTCATTCATTCATTCATTCAATGTATTGGCTACCCATCTTACCATAGGGTAATTCTGGGCAGCTTACAGTTACATCCAAGTTAAAACATAAAAAGTTAAAAACCAAACCTTAAAACCATTTTTGTAAATCTCAATTAAAACAAAGGTAATCGTAACTTTACGTAACTGTATAATAGGCACATACCAAATAATTTTTTTACAAAAAGGATGATTGGTGCCTATCCATGACTGAAATGGATTCTGTTATAAGTTTTTAAATGGTAAATTTTGAAAGAGAAACAATCAAAAGCAAATTCATCATTATACTCTGTAAACCTAACTCACTTTCTAAGGTTTTTCTGCAGTATTCAAAAATTTTTTTCCAGAACACTTTCTGCCTTTGGCCTGGTGCTTATACAGTGCAGATTAAGAGATAAGAGCAGTATCTCTATCACTGTAAACTACAGAAGACAATCTCGTGTGCAGAGATGCCACGTGACACTGAAAAACACATCCTGTGCGTACAGGAAAATAAAATGTTGCCAGATGATATGTAGACACAACTGATTGCCTAGAATACTAGACAAAGAGAATGCTTTGGAGAATGCTTCGTCTAGTATCACCTGCAATCTAAAACTTTTAGTATTGCATCAGCCCCTTATGAGAAACAGCTTATCACTAAATGGAGAACACTTCCTGGAAAAGCAATGCGGAAGAGAGGGGGGACACATGTTGATCATTACATTCATGCTCCAACTGTAAAGTTACCAAAAGCATGCAGCAGATTATTAGATGTTGGACTTAATGAGACCTTTGGTGTGATCCAATGCGGTGGTTTTTTACTTTTTAGGTTCATATTTACACACCCTCTTTTAATTTATAGTCAATAACAATGCTCTGAAGTCCTGATGTTGGTTACTAAACTGCAATGCAATCTTACCTTCTCTCGTGAGATAAAGCTATGGACTACAAGGAAAGCTTATAAGCATTGATAGCTACTTCACATTATCTTATTCTCAATCAGATAGTATTTATAGAATACGTACTTGGGTAAATTTGCTCAAATATATCTGGCTGAGATGTGGAAAACAATTCTACTATAAAAGGCTTTTCTGAGGTCCCATCAACAACATGTACCCAACGGTACGTCCAAAAGTCATCTACACAACCTATAGAGACAAAATAAATGTTAATCAATGTTCTAAAAGTATTTTTACAGCCAAACGTATAATCTTTGAAAATACCTCTTTTCTTCTTGCGCTCGACCCGTCCAACATATTGTACAAGGCCAACGATGTCACAAAACTGATTTTGTGCTAACTTATCCAATTCGGATCTGGGATTCAAAGCACAACAGATCTTAGGATATCAAACAGATAAAAGCCATCCACTAGATTCTAGAAATTTATTTATCCAAGAAAGTCACTAAATGGAGGTGTTCAAACAATACAAGAAGCTGGGTTATGACTTCACCCGAGAATTCGGTTCTCAAACTACCTAACCACAAATGTTTGAGAGACATTTGAAAACTTTATGGTAAAAAAAAAAAAGGCATCTGTAGCCAGGCGAGTTTTTGTAGAGTTACATCTCACACACCAATTGTCTCCTTTTTAGGATTGGGATGGCTCTTCCTTAGTCACTTGTGACTTAGTCACTTCTATTTGGATTACTGTAATGACTTTGTCTTAGAAAGCCTTCAGAGGATACAGTTGAAGTGGTCCAGGCAACGAGGGGTTTCATTTTGTTACTCTATTGGATTTATTTTATGAGTGGGTTTACTATTTTTGAGAGGTATTTTGGTAATTTTTCTGATATTTAACTGCCCAGTGCTTTTGGGAAATAGATGGCATACACATAAAATTAAAATAAATTACTCTTTATCATGCAATAGCCCTATTCATTGGGAATAAATGTGCAGAGAATCTATTGCTTCTTTATAGAATTTTACCCTAGCTTCTTCTAAACCGAGAAAGCCATCATGTCACACATGGCTTGTGGCAGTAACATTCACAAATGCAGCTAATAATAATCTGGCTTTGTTGTACCGTCTTAACACTGTTAATAGTACGTACAGAATTAATATCTATTACCATATAGCATTTATAAATGCCAGAATTTCATTTCTTTTTTAGTCTCCCTCTCAATTTTTGAACACTAATATTCCAGTCTGGAAAAATAATTCATGAAAAACAGACATGATAATAATAATAGTAGTAGTAGTAATAACCTTGTTACAAACTGATATTCAACTCTGGGCAGCTTCCATTCTGGTTTAATTTTATGTTCTGGAATGATGTTAATTTTCGCCGAAGGGTCTCGAGCGTTCAAAGCGATTTCTAAAAAAGAATTAACCAGATGATGACAATTATATTTGACTGAATTACCAGCTACATTAGTTTTGTTCTAGTCATTTAAACATATACATTTTTATAAAAGTTGGTTTGATCCAATTTTAAATACCTTGGGGAGGGCATGTGGCAAGTCACATAAACATGTTAGAGAAACTTGAAATAGGGCTTCAAAGGACAAAAAATTCCCCCCAAAGCAGCAGCTGTTTTAAACTGTTGCAGACAGATATTGCATTTGAACTTCTTGGGAATTAAATCTACAAAAGCCCAGCTCTATTATCTCCCCACCCTCCTTCTTTTCTTCCATCCGTAACTTCCTTTTTTTATTTATTAGACTCATATGCTGTTCATTTCGCCTTTTACAAAACTGGCCTCTCCAAGGCTACTTAAATTACGGATAAATTACAACAGATATGTTTCGGGAAAGAACATTGATATTGGAGCAGTAGAAATCAGCCAGAGCACTTAGATATATAGAAAAAAAAAACATAAAACCGCTAGATGGGAATTCTTTTCAAGAAAACTACAGCTCTCCACAAGTTTTCTTTCTTTTTTTCTACCAGCTGGGGAAAGAAAGCATGAGTTAGCAAACTGTTTTACATTGAACAATGGTTATCAATATTCATAAGCAACAGGAGAATTTGGTTATAATAATCTCAAAGAATGATGATGGATATTTTGGAAAGTGAGTATTCTTAAATTAATGCATCAAGACATTAAAAATAATAAATTGTTCATAGTGTAATGAGCTAATTAGTGCAATTTAAGCAATCTATTAGAATTGGCTATGCTATTCTTTTCCTGTGTACTTCAAATTATTTATTCAATATTCTAACACAAGCAACCAAAAAAAAAGAGCCTGCTAAATATATGACAGATAATTAGCTATTTAGACATCCTATTTATGCCACAGGAGGCCTTGCTTTTCATGTTAATATTCTGTTTAATGTGCACCTATCCTTCACTTGGACTTTCCTCCCGCCAACATTATTTTTAAGTCTCCATTACTAACTGAACCCTATCAATGCTTCCAGAACACAAAACAAATAAAATCTGCTTCCATTGACCTATTGAGACCTGGATTTGAAAAGTCTCAGAATGAACCTGAATCTAATACTTCACCAAGAGAATTAGAATCACTGTCAAACTGTTTAAATTCAACAGTTTTTCCTTTGAGGCTCCTTCTGACCAACAAAACGTTTCACTTTCTTGACTAGATTTTCTTATATATGCATATGTAACTATTATCTGCCTCAACCAACCTACTGCAGGATGAAGGCTTCTTTGGGGAAGGTTATGGGCTGAAATCTACCATTCAGTGCATTTTGGTAGCTTGACACTTTTTGACTTCCTGGTTTAGATAGAGCTGAGAATAACTGATCAGATCAAAGACACCCAGCCAATTTCTGTGTCCAAATTTTTTTTAGAACTTTAGAAAATTAGAAGATGCAAGCAAAATCAAAATAATTGGAAACTAATTGTGGCAGGCTGAGCCCTTCTGAGAAGAGATGGAAAAGATACAGATCCCACGTCGTGTAGCCAAGTAGGGAAATGGCTTCCTGCTATTTGAGAATGATTACTGCAGGAGAGTGATTGGTTATGACAGTCGGTTTCTTCACTGCCTGAAGTAACAAACAAACATATATTCCTTGTCTCAAATAATCATTGTATGCAGGCAAAACGAATTGTCAGATAGACCTTTGTTGGTCAGTTAGACAGAGTGGTCAGATACACCAACTGCAAAGTAATGGATTTTCTTTAAAAGCTATACCCATCCACCCCCCCAAAAATCGTATTTGAGATACTTAACCTATTGAACTGAATCTCTTCATGTGCAAATCTTCAGGACTTGACTGTATTGTAGAAGATAAAGTTCTTTTAACAGCATATTTTTCAAGCAGCAGCACTGTGCCGATTTTCATACTGTGATACCATTCAGGGCATAAAGGGCCCCACAGCACCATTAACACCATGCCCGATTGATCAGCCACATCAAAATAAGCCTGCAATGTAAGAACATTTGCTCTTAAAAGTTAAAGCCCACATTACTCAAATGCTATTTTAAAGGCCTGAGTTGAAGCATGCATTTCATTCTATGCACTTTGCTCCTAAATTTATCATCGGAAAATTATATGCAACATGCTTCACAAAAACAGAAGCGTCATTGCTCTTATTCAGAAAGCTTTTACATTAAAGGCCACATTCTTATCTATACTTCCCTATGTAAGTTCAGCAGGATTTACTTCAATCAAGGGCATGCAATATTAAGCTGTGAAATTCCAATTTTAAAAGCAAAAAAATCCACAGGAGCTGAAACTGGGAAAGAACAAGAGGGACTGGAAAAGGTAGGAACAAATGGCTTAGTACCAACGAAGGAAAATATTCGTAGCTCGGAATTGAAATGAGGGATCCTTGGTGCTCTCGTGCCTGACTAGCACTGATGATGTTACCTAGTTTGGCTAATGAAATGTCTGCAAGAAAACAAGCAAGCTCAGAGATCACCAAGGATCCCTCAAAGGGCTTAGTTTAGGGCACAGGTGAAATGCTCCCAGTTCGCTCGTGCCTGTTGGTTGGAGGAGAGCCAGTCAAGAAGGGAAAGCGAGGCTCCATCCACCGCCATTTGGGTTCTTTTACCCTCTGTGCATGTGCAAAGCGTTCTGTGCATGTGCAAAGGGTAAAAGAACCCAAATGGCGGTGCCTGGGCAGAGCTTCGAACTCTCTTGGCGTCCGGCTCTCCTATGACCAACAGGCACGAGCAAATCGGGAGCATTTCACTCCTGGTTTAGGGATGAGATTTTTATTCTTAAGACACAGGAATCACGAGAGTGGATACCATGGGAATGAGTCTATACAAGATGAAGCTGGTTTAGCAGGCGAAGTGTCAAAATGGAACACAGTGTCTGAAAACAAGCAGTGCCAAAAGTAACAACATACCCAAAGGGAAATTTTCAGAAGGCTAAATTACTTAAGTCTGCAGGAGGCATGTTATTTCATATAATTGTTACAGTGGATGCAGAACCATACCTGCTTCCCCTCCCTCAACATTGACTAAGCAAAATAAACACTTCTAAACAAATCAAATACGTAATTATTTAATTGCATGTTATTATAGTAGAGGCATGGGATGATCACATCATTGCACAAACACCACGATTTAAGGACTGGCATTGGACAACTAGTATATAAAGGTGGCATTTGGACGATGACATCGCTGAGCAATGTGTACCATCATTCTGGCATCATTTTATTTTCCAACAGCCACTGCTGACATGGTGAGTGTGTTTGGGTTTGTGCATCTAAATACATACACAAACATACTGTATTTGGTTGTATTTTACAAGCTCTTGACTACGTTTACTAAAATGGTAAGCTTAAAAATGATTTTCTGGATAACAGGTTTATCCATCTGGGATTCACATATTATTAACACAAAAATACAATTTAGATATTAGTTTTTTAAAAAAAAGAAGCCTCTGTATCAGAATTATTCCTACCTGATATGGCATATCTAGCTTTGTGTTTGGCTTTCCAAAATACCGTAACCGAGACTTATGGATGATTCTGACACGCAAGGGTGGGAAGCTGACTTTGCTTTCCCAGGTCATGTCCAGAATAGAGATGGATGTTGGTTTGAATTCTATGGGTGTAGGGGGGGAAA
>JANHGD010000370.1:280364-291483 GCA_027560375.1 Imantodes cenchoa
AATTTAAAACCATTCCGAAGGATTAAGCTAGACCGGCCTGACGAAACAAAAAGGTTTTTAACTCACGGCGGAAAGTCTAGAGATCCGGAATCCTCTGGATCTCCGGGGGGAGCTCATTCCAGAGGGTAATTGCCCCCTTCTTCTACTCCAAACCTAATTTACAAAACATCCCTATTCAATAAAGTAATTAATATAACTATAGATTTTGCACTGATTTCCCTCATATCTATGTAGATTTTCAATCATCCAGGCCATGGTTGTCCCAAAGGTGCTTTTCCAAAAGGCAACTAGACTTTCTTGAGGTTTTTTTCCTTGAAAACATTTCGCTTCTCATCCAAGAAGCTTCTTCAGTTCTGACTGAATGGTAGGGAACAGAAGGATATATGTTCTTTGCAGTCGTCTGATAATTCGCAGTGGTATAATCAGCTTGGTGCCCTCTATCACATATTGTGTGGGAATTCTGGGAGTATGGTCCAAAGACACGGAGAATGGTTTTAAACGCTTATTCTGAGTTTTTAAAGATAAAAATAGCAGGCATCATTGTTTAAACGAATGATCAAATGGGGAAACTAAACAGACATGTTTAATTAAGTCTCTGAGCCCTTCTGATGAAATACAATATATGTGTGGGTGGGAGGAAGATATTTTTTCCCCCTTTATATTTAATCAGAACTCTTTCTTTCCAAACAGGTATTTTTTGCATCGGTAAGATCAGGGGGAAGTAGCCAAGTATTTTTCATGACCCTGAACAGAAATTGCATGATGAACTGGTAACGAAAGGGCACTTGGTGCTTATTTTGATGCCAATGGGTATTAAATTTCGAAGGACATCTGAATTTGCAGAGTTACACAGTCAAAAGCAAGCGAAGAAGAAGAAGATATTGTGGATCCTGTAGCTTTCTTCGGTGATCACAGTCTGCTCATGCAGCCACATTCTGAGAACATGACACGCTTTTCCTATAGTGATTTCAGAATGCACGTTTCTTCAAGATCCGAAGAATGCAACACTGTTTGAGCAGGAGAGGACCAACGCTGAAGAGGTTGAGTGGAATAAATCTCTCCAAGGTGTTCAAACTAAGCTGTGATAGAATCGGCTCTAGGGTTTTTAAAAATAATAATTACTATTATTTTCCTTGATCCTGAGTTTGTATGGATAGAGACAGGTCTTAAAATGAAAACAGAATCTCTGTTTTAATCATGTCTGCCTATTAGCACCGATTATATAGTATGATGTAAGGCAGATTTCCCCTGACCTGGTGTCTTTTAGGTGTGGTGGACTAGAGCTCCCATGATCATGGCTAGCGAGCCAAATGGGTATGTTGGTTTGGAATGATGGGAGTTGTAATCAAACACATCTGTTGAGAGGTTAGGCTGAGAACTGCTGTTATAAAGTTATCACTTAAAACTGATGCAAGAGAGCACAATAAATGTACCATTTTTAATCTTTGTGTGAGAGGCCCTAACCATAGAGTGGCCACGTTTTGTAAACTCTTTTTTGCTTTTATGGACATATGTGTGGGGATTATTTTGTTGTGGTTGTTTTTGTTTTGGTTTGTTTGTTTTGCAAACAGGTCAAGATATTTCAGATAAGAGTATACAGGAGATTTTTGTCCCATTCCTTTGGGAAATCTAAATGGCTAGACTCCTAGCTTTGGGGAATATACGATGATCGTGATAGAGTTAACTTTTTTGTCAATCTTTCAGTTCATACTACTTCTTCCCCTACCTGGCCACCTCCCCAGATTCCCAGCCAGCAAGGTCACAAGCCGAATACATTTGGCTGATCAATGCTCTTCTTTATAGATCTTTGCATAATGGTGCTCATTGGTTTAAAAAAACAACAACAGCAGTAGTGCCATTCTTGTTAGTCATTCCCACTGGTTGCCTTTCTCCAAACCGTAACACGAAGGCACCTCTAAATGGGAAGCTAACTGAAATGTTGTAAGATTCCAAAGATTGGCTAAAGAATGCCCCTAGGAGCTTGATACATAAGGCATCTTAACTCGGATGTGTTTGAATCCAAATCATACCTATTCTGTACAGTTGTACTTTACTTCGGGGGATAGAGGGCATGATTCCTTGTAGATACTGGTGTGTTTTATTTCTTCCACTAAAAATTACAAAGAGACGACATCATTCCGATATTTCCAAGATGGAAGTCCCAAATACAGATCAGTATTTTTTAATCTGATGGCGTCCTATTCTCAATATGGAAAATCTTAATGAAATATTCATCTCTCGATACAAAGAAGTGCAGGAGAAGGAGAGAGGATGAAAGGAGGGTTTCATTGATCAGTTACCTGACATTTAGATTTCATCTTTCTGCCATTCCCCCATGTACCCATCTGTATAAGGACCAACAAATGTGCAGAAGGATGTATGTTTTTCGTTTGAATTTATCTCTGTCTTTATATGCTTTGTTCAAATTATTTGTATTTTTAAATTAGTTATTTCCACTGTCTCCAAGCCTGGATGCTCCCCCTGGTTTCTGGATATAACATAATTGGATCTGTTTTGCTATTTTTAACCTACCTCATTTTATTTTTAATTTCAGTTCTCTTTTCCTTATTAGCTCCCATAGATACTCGGAGAGTTTAACTGGCCAGTCCAAGGAATAGCTGAGTATTCTGCAGAGGCCAGGTTTTTGAGAAGTGGAAAATTTACATCAAACTCTCCATTTCCATTCCCCCCTCTCCTTTCAACCATTCCATAACTTCAGAATTTTGATCGTATATGCCAGTCGATGCTACTGTAGTCGCAATGCATTGGCCCGTGAGAGCTGTTGGCCATAAACACACAAAACCATGCAAAGTCATCTGTCAGAGAGGCTACCCAAATTACTGGAGGCCAGGAGCTCAAAATGTATTGCTACCATTGTGCATACATGAAGTTATGAGTTACAAGCTCAGTCAGTCTATGTTACTTTTGAAAGTCATCAGAAGTCACGGACTTCTCAGAAAGAGGCTTTCTAGATAGTCATATGCAGCTGGATGGGAGAAATAATTGATACCTTTCGTAATGATACATTGCATCAGAAATAAGTTCATGTTCGTCATCCACATTCAACTCTATTTCATTATCTGGCCTACCTAGAGAGATGATGGTGATAGCAGTGCTGGCTATATGTACAATCAAATGAACTTTTCAGGTTAAGCATGCTCTGTCATTAGTATTCAACATAATTGGTGCTTCAAACTTTCTGAAGAGAGTGTTGCTGGGCACTTTTCAACTTCATACTGTTTGGTGGCTTCTCTGTAATTAAAACATGATGGGAGGAATTGGTGATCATCCATGTCAGAGGATCTATGTCAGAGGATCTTATTTCTTCCCCCTTTAAAAGGGGGCTAATAATACAGAGTCATACGTTCGGACTCCAACATTGACACATTATCTCCGAGATGGACATTCAAATCCGCTCTGCATGTATTCTGAGTTCAAAGTTGCACTCGATCCATTTTTGGCTAAGTTCACAAAGCGGTTAATTAGGATTCTTTAATTACATTATTTAGTTAGGATTTCGCAAGCCTAACATTAATTCAACTTCTACAGATCAAATGAGTAATTTATAGTCAATTATTGCAACCAGAAAATGTCGTAACCTAAACTATAAAAGAGAGACAGTTTGATGTAGCGGCTCTTGGGCTAGAAACCGGGAGACCATGAGTTCTAGTCCTGCCTTAGTACAAAGCCAGCTGGGTCACCTTGGGCCATTCACACAGTCTCAGCCCTTGTAAGGAAGCAATGGCAAACCACTTGTGAAATTTGCCAGGAAAACTGCAGGGACTTACCTAGGCAGTCACCAGGAGACTTGACTCAAACTTAAATCATCCAAAAAAACCTCAAATTGAGCTCAACTTCTAGTTACTTCATGGACGCATCCATCTAGATTTCTTGACGTTACTTGCTCATGTCATCTATAGTCTTGGACTTTCCTGGCTTCCATCTACATATAAAATCTGTACTGATTTTTGTGATCAGCCAAGCTCAAGCTAATGAAATATGCAAGTATTAACAATAGATGTTTATCTCTACGCATTGCTACCCAGCCTCAAGTACTCGGCCTCTTTGCTTTTGCCTCAAAAAATGATTTAATAGAATGATACATACTTTTAAAAAATGAAATTCTCCACTTGAAGGAGAATATGGCAAATAATAAAATTAGATGCTGGAGAGACCGGTAAGAACTTGTCTCAAAGATAGAAAAATACAATCAAGCAAATATGTGGCTGCTGAGTGACATTCAGTATGTCTGAATCTACGGACATTTTCTTCCAATGGAAGATACAAGCAAGGCACTTCTGTTAATATAAAGATTTGCCCACCCTTTACCTTCCATTGTCATTGACCTAATTTTTTAATATAGAGCTCAAAATTGGTGCTGAAAAAGGAAGGGCTCACCACGTACCAACCACCAGCACTTTTGTATCTTCAGTGCTTTTTGCGTTGGCACCCAATGGAACTCTATTGAAAACCCAAGAGGTTTCCATAAGTCTGCTCCGCATCGTGCCAATTGACGTATGGCATTCCACACAAGGTATTTGTGATGCTCCAGAACCATCTCTGAACCTATCCAGTCTCATGACCTCAGGTATCTTAAGAACCAAGTTGATGTTTTGCTGGTTCAGCTGCAATATCTCCACATGGCATCAAAAACTCTTCTTTTCATTGGTGTTTCCAGTATTGGGAATAACTCTGGATTAATTTCGTATCCCAACTTCTTCCTTTCCCAGCCCCCAGATGTTCAGCAGGAATACCATTCTCTGTGTGTTTTAAGGTTAATGAAATGAACATGATTATGAGTCAGCTTCAAAACTCTTGTGGGGCTGAGGGGCATGGGATTAGAGAGCAGAAACAACAGGCAAGCAGCAATGCCATCAGTAATGTAATAATGAACAATTGTTCGAATAAAGAGTCAGCGACATTTAGGAACGTTATCGCTTAAGCAAAAGAAGTTATTGAAAACTTTAGCAGCATTTTGCATCTGACTAGGCAAGTACAACTAATCGCCCCTACATCGACCTGGTGTCGTCCTCCAATTTTAATTCCAAAAATTGCTGGTTTCAATTCAATGATGTATGAGAATTCTGGGACCAACCCATTTGGAGGGTACCTGATTGAGGAAGACTTAATCCGTGTTTACCATTTGTCATTCTTAGTAGCTGAAATAGAATGTTTCAGAAAGTGATCTGAACTACCTAGTCTTCATTGCCAACTTGAGCAATCTGAGCTACACAGCTTGAGGTCTAACTTCCATTTCTGCAACACTTATCCACCCATCCATATAACCTTATTGGAGTACTCTTAAAGACATACCCATCTCTTCTCCCCACTCCCTAATTTATTATACCATTACTCTTCCAAATTATGCCAAACGTAGACCAAAATTACTTGGCTGAATCTGTTTTTTAAATGCCAAGAATCTCAATTGGAGTTCCCTATTCACGCACCCCAGCACTCCTTGTGTTTCTTCCTTGCTGCTAAAATTAGAAGGTCCCACAAAGAAAACAACTCTATATTCCATACATCAAATTGAGCAATAACATTTCCAACTCAGTTAAGTCTACAAGTGTAACTTCTGGGGACTGGTTTCAGTAAGAGCGAGTTTCATAACAACTGCCACCAGCTCTTTTATGTCTTTGCTGTGGTTACCTTTTAAACCAGAAGCTTCTTATTAAATTATGTTGAAAACATGAGTGAGTTGTTTGTGTTGTTTTCCTTTTCATTCAGAAAACGAAAAAGCTTCAAGTAATGGGTTTAAATAAAGCACAAAGGATGAGGCCCAAATTATCATGCTATTTATTTATTACTTATTTATTTATTTAGGCTATGACGTATCACAGTGGTCCCCAACCTTTTTATCACCACGGACCGGTCAGCCGGTCAGATAAGCCTTAGCGGCCCGGGGGTTGGGGACCACTGTCTTAGAGGCTTAGAATTCATCCACCCTTCCACCCCACGTGCCTCAGGCCCGTTCGAACAACCACGCGCCCCTCACCTTCCTGCCGAAAACCTGAATGCTCTGGGGGGGGCCCTTAGGCGGCATGGTGCCTGAAAATTTCCCAGGGGCTGGCTCGGCCGAAAAAGGTTAGCATCACTTCCGGACGCACAATGCCGTGCTTTCCAGCAGCCACTCTGGCTTTTGTTTTGTCTTCCAACTCTTGTTTCTGTGGGTGGGGCGGTTGGCAGTTTGAAGATGCGTGAACTTCAACTCCAATTGATCCACGGACCGGTACGAGTTGATCCACGGACTGGTACCTGTCCGTGGCCCGGGAGTTGGGGACACTGCTCTATACTTTAGGTTTCTAAACTGAAACTTGATGGACATATGTCTGGGTTATTGTAGTAATTGATTCCTGAACTGTGCAAGGGATTGGACCCAAAGATCTCTTAGTGTTCTTCCAACTTTCCATTCTCTATCTGGTCTTCATGTTTGAACAATTAATTTTGTTCACATTCAATCTGAATTTATAAGCTTAATGTGGCCCCTCCTAATTTCATGTGGAGTTGTCCAAAAGGAGAAATGGGGTGGACCAGTGTGATTCATACCTGTAAAACTGGACATGCTTTTATTGTGGATCAGTTGGCTGCATCCCATAGTTTTCTCTTGCAGTGGGAAAAAGGATATTCACCCCTTATGTTAGGTCAATGCTAGGAATGTAGTTTGGATTACCCTTTGATTTTCCCTAAATTGTTCCTAAAAACAGTTTCTCCAAATTCAGCTTTGTAAAAAAAAAAATTGCATTGTATGGATGTTTTAATTCATTATCTTGATATCAAGTATTCAAGGAGATCCAGGGTTATTAGAGGGCAACGTTTATGAAGAATCTCCTTTCCTTCTTCCCCTTGCCATTTGTGAATGTGACCTTTTAGGTTGAGTTTAATGACAGCTGCCTAAAGGGACAACACTTTAATTGTGGGGAGATGGAACTAGCATACAGGCATTCGGGTGAAAACTTCATTGCATAATAGATGTCATCAGTGCTGATCATCCTGAAAACAAAAAGAATAGAATAATTCTAAGACGATCGATTTCTAAGACAGTCAAAACAGTGAAACTTTATTCAACCTTCTCTTTGACTAAGATTATAATTTAGGTAACCCCAAATAATTTGCACCCACCAGGCACAGTATAAAACCCCTGCCTTTTTCTAGCCAGCAAGAGAAGAAAAAACTCATTTCGAGCTCTTACCTCCATCAACAGCTGGAGCCACTTAAGAGAAGCTGTGTAATTAAAAGTCCAGATCTATGTTATCTACGTGCCAAACACTGCAAGCTTTTTGTTTTTCTAGAAAGAAACCTGTTTGCACCAAAGGTCCTTAACGTATTGGACATGAGCCCAGCTATTGAGAACATGTAAGGCCTGTTAGTGTTCTTCATTGAGTTGAACTTGCACTTACACCCAAAAAGACTACTGGACTTTCAAATAACTTCTCCCTTCCAGTACATTTCCTCCTATAATCTTTCAGCCATGCAGTTCCTAGTCAATTGAGGCTAGATCAGAGAAAGGAATTGAATAACAATGTCCATCCTTTGAATTAATCAGAATCCCAGCGCCAGGTGAACCATAAATTTAGAATGCCAATAATCATATTGAAATGACACAGCCAAGAATTGATTCCATCCGTTATGCCCTTTTATTTATTTTGAAATTTTATATTGCCGCCTATTCGCACATGGCAACTCAAGGCGGCTTACAAGAATATAAAAACCTCATATAAAAAACAATAAAACTAATAAAAGAGAGAATAATATAATAAATCATATAATAATCCCCCTACCTTCGGCGACAACACATCACATGAGCCATTTAATGGGCTCCATCCCGCTCAGCATTCCCAGGCCCACTGGCAGAACCAGGTGTTCAGTGCCTTCCAGAAGAGTGTTAGAATGGGAGACATTCTAATTTCTGGGGGAATGATGTTCCAGAGAGAGGGAGCCATGACGGATAAAGCCCTTCTTTTGGGTCTCCCTAGGGCCGTGATGACAAATCTATGGCACGCGTGTCACAAGTGACATGCGGAGCTATATGGGTGGGCATGCAAACTCAGCTGATTTTCAGGTCATCTGGGCCTACTGGGAGTCGGGAAACAGCCTGTTTCCAGCCTCCAGAGGGGATGGGGAAGGCCCATTTTTTGCTCTTCCCAGGCTCCAGAGCCTTTCTGGGGAAGGTGAAAACAGACCATTTCTGGCCTCTGGGGGGGAGGCCATTTTTGCCCTCCCCAGGCTCCTAGAAAGACTCTGAAGCCTGAGGAGAGCAAAAAAATGTAACTTCCTGTTCAACTGGAACTTGGCAGATGGGCCATTTTCTGCCTTCGGAGGGTCTCCAGGGGGGTGGAGAAGGTCGATTTTGCTCTCCCCAAGCTCCTAGAAAGGCTCTGAAGCCTGGGAAGAGCAAAAAACGGGCATGCCATCGCATGCCGGGAGCGGGGGGTGTCACACGCAAATGCGTGGGAGGGCGCATGGAATTATGAGTGTGGGCACACATGCACGCGCCCCCACACGCTCCCCTTTTGGCACGCGAACCAAAAAAGGTTCACCATCACTGCCCTAGGGGATGTGACCGGCAAGAGACGGTCCCTCAGATAAACTTTCATGAACATCTAGATTTGTCTACTATCAATTCTTGTCCTTATCCTTTCTGTTCTCCCCCCACTCCCAATCTATATGTATGTTACAATATAACATGAGTCTCTCTATATGTTTTTGCACTGTCTCCTGCTGAACTCCTGACTTAAATGCTTTCACCAATCTTTTCTATCCTCGCCACTGTTTATCCAGATCACTCAAAGAAAAGATATATAATGACCTTCTTTTCCTTTAAAAACTGTAGTGCATATGTCGTTCCATTTCACCCAGGGATTATTCACTGCTATTGTCTTAGTAATGTTTTAAATGCTATTCCCCACTGATTATTACTTTTTCTCATTACCGTTTTCTACCAACGGTTACTTCCTCCACTGAGTGCTTTGTGGGTTTTTTGTGCTTTCACTGCTATTCTCCTAAGCTATTAGGGGAATGTGATTTATAGGCTATTTTCTAAATTGGTTTGCAAAATAATATTTAGATTTGTGTAAAATAATGTGAGTATGCTTGGAGTAAAAGTAAGTTTCCTTTGTACCTGGCCAAATTGTACCAGAACAACTTTAGTATTTTCTTTACTATGTATTAAGGAGTATTATAGATGGCATGAGTACACTAAAGCTGCTAATATGATCTCTAATTCTCTCATTTCTGTAAAAGCATTTTGTGAAAGTTTTTATTGACCAAAGTGAATATTAAAGGCCCATTTGATAGCAACTGAAATGACAACAACATTGTAACTTGGAATGCAAGATGAGTACATGGGGTAACGAACATGAAATAATTAATGACTTCATAAAGAACAAATATTTCTGTTGTGGGTGTCTGAAATCAAAAGAAAGGGGAAAAATGCAATGGAGCTGAACAAAAGTGGTATGATCTGGTAGAGCAGAACTGATTAATATATGAAATTTGTGAGGGTATAGATTTAATTATGTATGAAAGCGGTAAAGCATTAGTTCATGCATACATAACTATATATAGTACATACATATAAAAGGAAGAAACCCTAAAAATTAACATTTCATTGAAGGCACCAAATAGTTTCTATAAACTAAGTATATAAATTAAAATGTTGCTACTGCCTTTGAAAACTTGGGTATTGGTCATTTAATAAGAATACCTCAATCTCTCCATCATGAGTGTTTATCAGACTCAAGATTAGGTGTATTGGCTCTTATCGAGGGATTTTTAAAAAGATATGTGAAACAGATTCAACCTCAGTATTCAAGCAAATACATACAGGTAACCTTCAACTTGCAACTACAACTGAGCCAGAAATTTCAGTTGCTAAGCAAAACAGTAAAGTGAATTTTGCCCCATTTCATGATCTTTCTTGCCACAGTTGTTAAGGGAATCACTACAGTTGTTAAGTTAATAACACGGGTTGTTAATTGAATCTGGGCTCCCCAGTGACTTTGTTTATTTATTCATGTCAGAAGCATCTCAATTAAAAGGAGGCATACTATATGACAAAATGTAAAAGATAAAGTACAAGGTTAAATACATACAAATTAAACAGAAACTAACAACATTGATTGTGTTCTGTTGCATGGCTGTTGCATGGCCTCATGGAGGTCTCCATGAGCTCACCCTAACCCTAATCCTAAGGCTGGCACTGATCAGGATAGAAAGGACAGGTATACATATGTGTTCTTGTCTGCATGTCACCACAATTGCAAAGGGGAGAAGCCACCAGAGAGCCCCATTTGTTCACAGTATCTCTGGATCTATTCAATGATTTCTATGCTTTCCTGCTTTCACCAAACCTAGGTTCCAGCTCCTCTGTTGGTTCTGTCCAATGGTTCTTGTACCTTTCCATAGGTCCACGCTCTACTTCTAAATTCTTAAGTCTTCCGTTGACTTAAGGAAGCTGTAAGGAGCCTCTCTGATGAATATGTGTTGTTAACACATTTGGACACCCCCTGGGTAACAGCTTGTAGCTGGCTAATCCTTTCAATCCAGAAGCATCTGAAGTGTAGTGAGGTATTCACTCCCACCTGTGACCTTGTTTGTCAGAAGGTCGCAAAAGGTGATCAAATGTCCCCTGGGCACTGCAACCTCATAAATGCATGCCAGTTGCCAAGCATCGGAATTTTGATCACAAGACCATAGGAATGCTGCACTGGTTGCAAGAGTGAAAAGTGGTCATAAATCACTTTTTCAGTGTTGTTATAACTTCAAACACTCACTAAGCAAATGTTGTATGTCACGGACTACCTGTACTCAATCTTCATAGGGTTGTTGCTATTTTTATTTTAATGATGATGAAAAATCTGGCAAAAAATTTAAAGAGTTTTGGTTCAAATTCCAAAACAACAGAAAAAAACAATTAAAATGCCTTCTATTCTGTGCCAACAAAATAAGTACCGTATTTTTTGGAGTATAAGATGCACTAGAGTATGAGACGCACCTTAGTTTTGGGGGAGAAAAGTAAGGGGGGGGGGAATCTACCTACCAGGTATTCATTTGGCTGGCGTCCTTGTCTGTTCAGCTTCAGCACATTATTTTATCCCCTGGTTAGGGCTGACAAAATATT
>JANHGD010000370.1:318298-328722 GCA_027560375.1 Imantodes cenchoa
ACAGCACAAAAAGTCACAAGGACGTGTTTCGATGACAATTTATGCAATTTGGGAAAAATGAATCACATGCAAAGTGATCTGGGATCCCAAAGGTGCTTTTTCAAGAGGCAACTGGACTTCTGGGTTTTGTTGTTTTTGGAAAACGTTTCGCTTTTCATCCAAGAAGCTTCTTCAGCTCTGACTTGGATGGGGGAGAGTGGAAGGGTTTATACCAGGGGTCCTCAAACTTGGCAACTTTAAGACTTGTGGACTTCAAGTCCCAGAATTCTGGGACGTGGAAGTCCACAAATCTTAAAGTTGTCAAGTTTGAAGATCTCTGGTTCATACTGAGCATCTCCATAGACAAGTGATCTAGGCCGTTCGTGCTCTCGTATCTTATTCCCAAAACATAAACTCCGGGCGCTGATTATCCGACCAATTATCCGGCCCCGCCATTAATAACGCTTCCCCACCCAACGGCTGAAACCGTTTCATCCGCGCCGCTTTCCTTACAAGGAGCACGTGCTTTGACAAGTACATGCTAGTTTCAAACGTATGTGCGCGGACTGATGACGTTGATAGATGCAGGCATACTTTAAACACCCCCCCACCCCACCCCTCCCGTAGGAAACCTGAAAACGACAAGGAATAGAAACTGGAAGAGGTCCCGGCGGGCCGCCCACTTAAGGTGGGTGGGGCCATTATGAAACGCAGCCAATGGCGGAGGATGCTTGGGGGTGTGGGCGGGGCTGAGGGCTTCCGGACAGCGCGAGAAACGTGCCGCACACGCCCTTGCGTCCCCTTTTCTCCGCAGCGTCTTGTCCCTCCTCCCCCCGCCTCCCATCCCACGCGCCTTCCCGCTTCCCTTTCCGGCGGCGCCTGTGCGCATGTGCGTTGCTGCGACGCTCCGTCAGTCTTTTCCTGCGCCGCGTGAGGTAAGTGCTTGGCCTGACGCGGGCCGGCGGGCGCGTGTGCGGCATCTCCCGTCTTCCGCCCGACCTTTAGCGGTGAAGGCTTGGGAAGCGCGGGAAGCTCGGAGGCCCTTCACGGGCGCCGGAACGCACGTTAGCCGCCCTTTCCCGCTTCCTTGCGGCTCGGAGCCCAACCATGGGGGGGAACGAGGGGCCAGAAAACGAAGCCCTGAGGAGGCCCTCAGGCTTTCTTTCGCGTGAGGGAGGCGTTGGCGGGCGGATTTCCCTCACCCGAGCGGCGCCTTCACCGAGTGCCCAGAGATTCTCCTCCTCCTCTTCCCGAGGCTTCCTTTTTCTCTCGCCCGGGAAAGGAACGGAGAGGCTGCCTCTCGTGTCCCTGCCCCCCCTTCGCGAGCTGCCCGCGGGGCTCCACCCAGGTAGGTAGCTCGCGTCGCTGGCGAGGATGAATGACTCCGCCCGCTGGGAAAAAGCCCTCGTGGATCTCGACAGGGTCGGGGCCTTCTCTGCCTTCCAACCTCGTTGGCTTTTTCCTGGGTAGGCTGCAACCTCCCCTAAGCCTTCCCCGTGCTTTCAAAAAAGAAAAAAAGAAGGCCTTTTTAAAGTTGACTCCGGTCGCCTGCGGCCTTGGGGATCGATAGAAAAGGGCGGTCTGATAACTGCTGACTCGACACTCCGCTGCTCCACCCTCCCACCCCGTCCCATTCATCACGATAATCCATTAAAACCACTGGTACATAAAAACGGGGCCAGGGCCGCCTCCTTTTGACCTTTCAAGACAGCTTTAGGATTTAGAAGTTCATTCCTCTTGTTGAAGAACTGCAATTCAGGAATTTGTCCCGGCATATAAAGAGGGTGTGCCCCAAATCCCTGTTAGAAATTTGCAAGTTGTCTTGAGGGCAAATGGATCACACCTTGTTGGCCTTCCCAGAATTTCAGGTTTGGTGGTAATAAATCCTCTCTAACTGCAAAGGCTTTGCTTATCTCTTTTAAGGTCTCCGGGCCTTTTTAATATTCTCTTCCAACAAGAGTCAGTCTTTCTCTTAGGAACTAAATAGGTATTTGTCTGGATATGAAGAGACAAAAAGGGAGAGGGAGGCGTTTGCCATACGTGGAGGAGGAGCAGGCAAGAATGATTGCTGCCAAAATGCAGTCTCTTTTTTGCCTCTGGCCGCAGCTGCTGCCGCTTTCCTTACTTGGCCGTTCATAGAACACACACCCTTGTAGTTTCTATAATGGTGATGAATCATGTTTTCTGTGTGGTAGTTGCAATGACTGATCTGTGTAAGCTGCTGAAAACTGAAATCACAATGCATTCAACACTACTGTTAAGGCCAGACTTCAATAAAAACCATTGCAGTAATTGTAACATGGTCTGGCTTAGCCATCATTATTAATTGAAATAAGCATGGTGAATTAGTTTCCCAACTGCTTGCTTGCTTCCACTTTTCTGAAGCATTTTAAATGTGGCCTGTGAATAACAGACATAAATAAAATAGTTTTACTTGTTTCTTTATATCCTCCAGCAGCCATCTATATAATTATCTGAAAAAGCAATTTTGAAAGATACCTCAAATTGTATGGTCGCCAGACACTCTTATAAATTATAGTTACCAATCCTATCACTCAAGCTCCACTTGAGGGTTGGAAAGCTTTATGCTATCCTGACTATTATATAACCGTGACCACAGCTCTTCTTCAGTACCCCACTGGAATTTCAAACTATTTAAAATATTATTCATAACTTTTATCTGTAGCTTCCTCTTTTCTTCCCCCTCATCTGGATAATGCATATTAATTTAGGCTCTTTTATCTAAATGGTGAGGAATTGGATGTATTTAGAGGATAGTATATTACTGAGCAAAAAGGTTTGTGAAACAGTTGAGACTAGCTAACATCTATAAGAGGAATAAACCCTACTTATTCTTTGGTGAAAAGGCTGAGAACTGTCTCTTGGAAATTACAGTATCTTCTAGAATTCATTTTGTACTATGGCGGATGAAGTTGACTTCACCACTGGAGATGCTGGTGCTTCTGCCACTTACCCAATGCAGTGTTCTGCACTCCGTAAGAATGGCTTTGTGGTGCTGAAGGGACGTCCCTGCAAGATAGTGGAAATGTCAACTTCCAAAACTGGCAAACATGGTCATGCCAAGGTAATCTCAGAGTATAATTTTACCTCTTTTACTGCTTTGATGCACAAGTGGCGTCTTATGAATATTAACAATTTGTCATTTCATTTTTGCTTAAACTACATTTGTAGTTGGTTGTCCTTACAAATTGATTCAATCATCAAATAAAATTGCATACTATCTTGTTTCTCCAAAGAGAACATATTTAAAGTGAATGAATTCCAAAATGACACATTGGATTAATTCAAGCATTGTGCTCTAATTCTGCATATCATTTTTTTCCAGCCAGTTCTCCATGGCCTGTTACTTTCTAAATGTTTTGGGACTAGAACCTGCAGAATTGCTAGCTAACATGGCCTTTTCTGTGCCTTGTCATAATTGAACTTAACATGCCAATAAATGAAGGGGAAAATCTACTTACGCAAGAAGTGAAAGGGTGGAGTAAATCCAGATGCTAGTGTGTAGCATGTTTTATTTCTACAAATTAGTCTTTAAGATTCTAAACATATCTGGAGTGAATTAATGAATCTGATTTTACAAGTACATTTAGTAAAGAATATAGAAGTAGCTTAACTGAATTTTACCTTTGAAATTTGCAGAATGTGTTAAATGCTAAAAGTTAGAAAGTTGCCTTATATATAAATGTTTGTGACTGATAGATTGCACCTTAGCAGAATAGTTATTAGCTATAAGAGCTGGAGAGTTGACATTTAAATTAATCTTGGGAACTTGCTTCTCTATAAATTACCCCACTTATCCACCTATTGTGTTGCCTAAGGCCCTGTAATGAATTTGCATTTAAATACTTGATGAACCTTAGGCATTATCTTACAAACAATACTTTAATACAGCTATTATGTATAATGCAAACACCTAATAGTTTTGAGCCTTTGGGAAAACATCTAAAATATACATAGTACAAAACAATCAGTTTATTGATAACATTAGAAATGAGAACATTAGAAATGAAATAGGTTTTCAACGATGTTACATATTCAGAATACTGCAGAATCTATATTGAAACACATGTTCATAGCTAGTTTGTTTCCCCTCAACTTTTGAGAAAATATGTAATACAATATTCTTGGTAAACTAATTATATGATTGTTTTCTGAATAGGTTCATTTAGTTGGTATTGATGTGTTCACTGGCAAAAAGTATGAAGATATTTGCCCTTCCACTCACAATATGGATGTTCCAAATATCAAGAGGAATGATTACCAGGTAAGTATGTCTCTGAATCTAGGCTTTCCTTAGACCTGCTGTCTACATATATACAAAATGGAAGCCTCACTTTGGGGAACCTGGTCTAAATTGAGATGGGGGACCCTATGGACCTCCATATACTTAGGCTACCCAATTGTCCCTTTATGATGCTGAAATTGATTCATGGATACCTAGATGTACAACAGTTTATTCCTAATGGGGTTATTTACAGTTTAATATTGGGTAGTTTCGATTCCAGGTAGTCCTCAATTTATGACCACAATTGAGCCTAACATTTCTGTTATTGAGAGATTTGTGGGGAACTACCTGTACATGTGCGTTTAGGGAGTAGTAGTAATCAAATGGCTTGCCTCTTGCTGGGTCCTAGCTGATCATAAGCATTTCATTTCTTTCCAGTCTCCAGTTATCATTAAATAATAAAACTATGTTGTATTACCTATGGCATGATATTCCCACATTGCCCTTTGTATATATTGTAAATGTGTACAAAACCTTCTGTTCCAGACAGATTGGTATTTTTGGGAGGAGAAGTGGAATATTCCAAAGTTCCCAATGATGGAATGGTATTAATGCATATTAGAATATTGCAAGATGGTACCAAGATTCCAAAAAAAATGTAAAACTTTTGGAGACCTCTTGGTTTGAAATAACATTAATAGTTTTTAAAATGAACAATAAATTATTTTTGTCTTCCCACTTTTGATAAAGTCTTCTAAAAAGATTTTCTGAAACCTATGATCAATTGATGTGATAAAATAGAAAATATACTGTAGTTCTTTAATATCCACCAAAGACAAATTCCTTGTGTGTCCAATCACACTTGGCCAATAAAGAATTCTATTCTATTTAAAATATATGGGCTTAAAAATTGGTTTGAGAAATGGCAACATTGAGAAATATGTTGAGAGGATGTTTTAAATTCACAGGTCATTCTGATAACTTCAGGATAGGCATTCTCAAAAAGAACAACAGACAAATTTTATTTTCAAAGCGGCGATTCTACAATTCCCCATTTTAATGAAGAATGTAACTGAATAAAATATTTTATACCTTATCTTGCAGCTAATCTGTATACAGGATGGCTACCTTTCTTTGCTGACAGAAAGTGGAGAAGTTCGAGAAGATCTAAAAGTCCCGGAAGGTGAATTGGGCAAAGAAATAGAGGGAAAATACAATGCAGGAGAAGATTTCCAGGTAAGGATGCCCATTTTACTCTCTTGATAATGACATCAACTACTGTAGGAGTGTTTTTTATATCTTTTATTTTCCTCCACGAGGAAAACAGTTTTTTCTATATAGCAAAAGGAAGTGCTTTCTATCTAGAATCTGGGTATTATTTATTTATTAATTTTTATGCCACTCATCTTCCCACAAGGTGCCTGGGCAGTTTACAGGTTATCAAACAAATAAAAATAATTCAAATATTAAAAACCACACAGATTAAAATATTGTTTCAGTGGTCAAAGATATTGTTAGTTTTGAGTTAGGTCTGTTTCAGTCTTTGCATTCATGTTCTAAGTGGAAGTCACTAATGTACGCTCTTATCTTTTGCAATGAACATGAATTTTAACTTTAGTTAGGAATACTTCAAATATCTTATTGTCTTTCCACATTATTTTGATAATCCATGATTTAGAAAACATCCCAATGCAGTTAATGAACCAAGCAAAATTAGCTGGAGTCACATCTATAAAATCATAAACCTTGATTTAAGATTCTCTGCATAGATTCATATAGTGTATTCCATAAATAAACCATATTTTTGCTTAGTGTGCTCTCCTAGTTTTTCTTGTATTTATGAGAAATGAATTTGTTGTAGGAATAGTAATTTCAAAACTAATGTAGCAAACTACAAGATGTGTTAATTGAAATGATAATATAATGGAATAGTAGGACCTAACAAAATTCTTTTTCCCTTTCTGTAGGTGTCGGTCATGTCTGCAATGAGCGAAGAATGTGCTGTAGCCATAAAACCTTGCAAATAGGACCACCTGGATCAAACAGTTGCTAAAGTACCAGCAACTGCAAATCTTGTATTTTAGTTCTGATTATCACCAAAGCTATAACCTTCACTAGCAACCTCGTGTCTTTGTTTGAAAATAGTGCTGACTGATGTTGCAAGCAGTTTGGCAATCTTAAGATTGCTGAAGTTCAAGTGCTTACAGGAATGGCAAGGCAGTCAAAAACTGTCATTTTAGATCATGAGGTATTCAAAAGTAGTATGCTTTGCTCAAATGAGACTGTATAGCAGTGCCAATACCAAGGTAGTACTCAGTTTGAGTTTACGTACATTTTAAAGAAACTAAAGTAACTTTGTTTTAAAATCTTAAACATGGTAAAATGTGGCTTGCACTGAACTGTGAAGCCTAATTGAGCTAGAGACAACGGAACTCATGTGATCAAAATGCCAGTGCTGATTGGCTGTGTACAGCAAACTGTAGCTTTGCTGTCTTGCTCTTAATTGGTCACAATTTGCTGTGATGTAAACATCCAGAATTGCTGGATGCTTTCATACTCTGGTTAATAGTGCACAAATGTTGGAGCAGGGTAGAGAGGAGGAGATTCACTAGAGGCCTTTGTTTTCAATGTAGAGTTCAACCACTTCCAGTTTTAAACAAGGCAATGCCTCAAGAGTTAACAGTATTTGATTTGGCTTTTAACTTTTTTTTAGGTTTATGGCAGAAGTAAACTTTTTTTTTTTTTGGAATTGAAGCAAACCTGTACCTATCAATGGCCTGAAGGCTAAATTTCAACCCTGTGTCACTGAACAGAATTTGAGCCATGGATTGTCTTGTAGAGTTTATAAAGAACTATGATAGCGCAACTCTGTCAAACACATGAACCTCTGGACTATAATAAAACTGTTCTGATTCAAAACCTACTTGAGAAGGATTGGTTACACTGCATAGGCAAATGCCTAATTACTAATCAACCTATTATCCATGTGATCTTTGCTTGCAAGGCCATGTTTCAGCTTGATTAGCATTTGGGGAGAACCTAATCACTTAAATTTGCCTTATACTTTGGTAGCAAATGACTAACTTGAACTAGTGACTAGATTCTTAAAACATGCTTAGTTCATTGGCAGTTTTTTGGGGGTGGGTGGGGGGTGATAGTAAATAGGATTTTGAGCTTAAAGTTAACAGAATTGCCCTTAAGCGGTGGGTAAAGCTAGAGTAGAGGGGGAAAGAAACTGCATCTGGATCTTTATAAGCTCTAGTTAACTAAGCAAGTATCTATGCAGAACAGGGGCACAATACAACTTAATTTGGCAATAAACTTGGGGGGGGAAAGCACAGTCTTGTTATAATGGTAAATAACTACATGTTTCAAGATCTAGGGCTACTAGGAAGCTGAAGGATTCTAGCTTATTGTTAAAAGTTTAATCATGTGAGTGTTCCTTAATACTGTATTGTCAATATCCATACCAGGAATGGGAGTCACAGTTTGAAATGTGGACTCCCATTTGCTAGTATCATTTGTGATGATCATTTGTCCAACAGTTATCTATTGTGCCTGAGCAGCTGAGAATACTGAGGTTATAATATTTAAGGAGTCCTGCTAGTATCTCCTTAGTGGTGTCATCTTTTAGGAATTTATTACCAGAAGTACCCACTCCTGGAAGTGGTACTTAGACTTCAGATTAATTCCTAGCAGTCTGAATCCACAAGTCAGGAAAAAAAATATAATGTCTATTAGGTAGATCTTATGTAGGACACCAGTAAAACTACAGTATTTCCAACAAGCTAATAGCAAAGCCATTTCTCTTGTAGAGGTTAATTGTCTACAAACCCACTAAGTTTACAATAAACTTTGCTATTGAACAATGCTATATTATTTCAGGTTCTTTGAGCTATTTCAGGGCCATCATGTTCCTACAAATCCATGATCGTTGTTTTACTTTTTAGTTGAAACCAATCACTTTTAATTTTCAAGAGCAGGGTCAAAATCTTACAAGCTGAGGGCCAAAATGAAGTCTGAAATAGTCCTGTTGTCAGTTTGTTATGATCTAAGCTACTTGCTTGGGGTCCATTATCTTTTGTTCATCGGACTGCGGATATATATTTTTTTCCTTTAATGTTAGGGATTATTTTGTTAAAACCCCAATTTACCTCTTGATGTCTTTGTTGTCTTGCATCTGTGCGCAACAAAACCACTGCTAGTTGAGCCATGACTTGAGTATATTCTTCTCAGGGCTGCTCTTGTGAAGATGTGAAAGAGCTTAAGTTGATTATTTTAACAAAGCTGCTTAAAAGTTGTAACAGGGTTTTGTATTGCATAAATTTATAGCATGCCTAGGACACAAGTAAAATTTAGTATATTGAATTAGTCTAAAGGAGTCAAACATTGTGATCCATCTACCCCGTAGGTTAGGTGACATGTTTGGCAACAGTAAGCTTTAAATGTTGGAATGCTGACTATGTCTGGAAATTTTAATGGATAAGCTGTGTTAAATTTTTGTAAGTGTGTAAAGAGCAAGATTCTTGTCTGTTACTATCAAAAATTTTCACAGTATAATTAGAGACATTGATCTTTGTGGTGTTTAGATTGTGGTACTGTACTTGTAGAATTCTGGGCTTTCACATGCAGTGACTGTTACATTAAAAAAAGTCATCGTTTTAAATTAAATGTGGGGTGGGTGGGAAATGGTTTTGTATTTGCCACAATAGGAAGCTCCCATAAGTATGCAATTATACCTACTGGCAAGTAATGTATGCAAAGTTCATTATATAAGAGTGCCCTTGACTTTAAAAGCAAAACTTGAAAGGTTTGTACTTTTTCTGCGTTTCTGTAATAGTGAAGTGTTCATATGTTTAAGAGTTCTTGGCTTTTAATGACTTGTTTTAACAAAATGTTTGAATTATTTGAGTCACAGTAACTAAAAATAAAGTTTAAACTTAAAAGCTATTTTTATTGTTACTTCTATATTTCCTGTTCATCATATATAATGTCTTCCCCAGCAAATTGGGGAGACACTTTCATTTCATAGCACATTAGCAACAGGTTCTGTGCTCTAGTTCTGTTATTTAACATCAATGATCTCCATGCATAGGTCTTAACGAAAAATACTGCTGAGAGAGAATAACAGAGTTGGAAGGGACGGTGGCAGGCTGAATCCAGCCCCCGGACTTTGAGTTTGACACCCCTGGTCTAGTTTAATGAAAAGGACTAGGGGTGGCATAGCAGTGTTTCAATATCTAAGGGGGTGCCACAAATAACAGAGGGTCAGCCTATTCTCGAAAGCACCTGAAGGCAGGACAAGAAGCAATGGATGGAAACTAATCAACGAGAGAAGCAACTTAGGAGAAATTTCCTGATAGAATAATTAATCAGTAGAACAACTTGCATCCAGAAGTTATGATTGCTCCAACACTGGAAGTTTCTAATTAGAAATTGGACAACCATTTGTGTGCAATGAGGTATGTTTCCTGGCTGAGTAGTGGGTTGGACTAAAAGACCTGGGGCTGCCCTGGAAACAGCAAAGAGCTGGCCTGCAATGCCTCTGCCAGCGAAAATGGAGCTCGGGAGGGCCATGTTTTTGCTGGCAGAGGGTTGCAGGAGGCTGCCGCAGCCGAAAACAGAACTTGGGAGCCCGTTTTCTCTGGCAGAGCACTCGGGCCACCACAGGCGCCCCGACACGAGTGATGTCGAGCTGGCCACACCTACTCCAGCCCCCTGAGGTCAAACAACCCTTACGTGGCCCTCAATGAAATTGAGTTTGATACCCCTGAACTAGACATACCCAATTCCAGCAACTGTTCTTTAGGAGCTTGTAGGACTGGGGATGTACATATCTGTACATCTAGATATTACTACCGTACATATCTTGAAGGGGATAATGTTTTATCTTTTCCTGTTGGTCTCTGCTTCAAAATATGTTCTTTAATTGCTCGTTGAAGGAAATATAAGAAAGGTGAGGGGAAAATTGAGCAGGCCTTTGTGCCTGGCTTAAATGACAATGTCGTCTAATTACTTGTTTCTGGATAGCACTGTAATAACCAATATATTCAGGCCCATAGAAGCTGATGCTGTGGTCCATTTCTATTTTTCATAACTATTACAGAGACAAAAATCAGGAAAGTGTTTTTATCAAACCTTAAGGCCAAATAGAAATTAAGAGGAAATGACCATTATTATGCAGTACGCAAAAATACAG
>JANHGD010000371.1:32689-44151 GCA_027560375.1 Imantodes cenchoa
CCCCAGCCAGCAACGCTGGCTGGGGAATTCTGGGAGTTGAAATCCACACATCTTCAAATTGCCAAGGTTGAGAAACACTGCTGTTGAGGGACACAGATTTCAGTAGAAAAAAAGAGTGCATCGGTTGGCATGGGGTCAATAGGTACACTTTAAAACAAAAAGTTTTTTTAAAAGGAAAAAGTAGATTTTAGGGAGGGGAACGTTTCAGCTTTCATTTGGTACTTATTGTGCAATATTCATTACCATATTTTCTAGGTTGCTATTTTTAACTTGATAACTCTGAGTGTACTTGTAATATAGCTTTGAAAATAAAAGTGCTTAGCTAGTGCTAATTGCCTTTGCTTTATGCACATAAAACCTATGTAAGTCCCAGAATTAGATTTCAGACCATCAGGATGTTTTTCCATTTAGACCACTTCAAAACACTCATTTATGCACAGGCAAGTTTCAGTGTTGTTAATTTATTAATGGGTCTACTGTCATATATGATAGTGTCATCAGAACCAGAAGCACTTTTGTTCATGCAATAATCAGAGGTTGGACACTATGAAAATAATCATGTTTTCAGCACTATCATCAGATGTAAAATAAACCTGAAGGGACATATGACTTTTATCATAATTGCTGAGACATGCTGTTGAAAGGCTCTGGAAAATAGTTCTCTATGACAGTTTTCATAAATCAAACATCAACCTTAAGCACCGCTTGCATAAGTAGAAATGAGAGCAATAACTCCTAAAGTACCTTATTATCTTCAGATGCAGTGAAGAACATCATGTGATGCATATAAAAACTAGGTGGAGCTTCAGTAACCCTAACAACGACCATTTTGTCTTTTTTAAAACCTCATTCGGTAGACATCCCTGACTTTTCTTGAGGGAATGCGAGCTTGTGTGCTTTCTTTAGCTTTCCAGCAGCAAAGTAACTCAACTGGCCCTACTTACTATCCTGGTATTTTGAATAAATAATAGCAGTTTTTTAACATTGTTAATGTACCTTGTAACTCAGCCTGAGATCAGTCCGAAATGATTATGAATATAAATCTATAAATATCTATACCTATAAATCCAGAGTTTTATATACATTTTTATAATTATTAGTGCCACTTTTGGATGAAAAGTAGGATATAAATTCAATAAATAAATAACCTGAAACAGTCCATTTGTGCTTCATACATAAATATGAATGAATTCTAGGTATAAAGAAAGGGGAATTAAATAAAGCCACAGGGAATTATCAGACAATAGTCTAATTGCTGATCTGTCTTCAACATCTGAATAGTTCCGTCAATGTTCCTACCTTTAAATGTTTAAATGTTCCTGTTAAAAATAGCATGTGTATAATAAACTGAAGCAATTAGGCAGGTATTTGTGTTACCAATAAAGGAGAATATTTATAGTTCAGGGAAGTGGTGGGATTCAAATTTTTTTACTACCAGTTCTGTGGCCATGGCTTAGTGGGCATGATGTGGCTTGGTGGGCGTGGTTTGGTGGGTGTGGCAGGAGAAGGATACTGTAAAATCTCAATTCCTTCCCCACTCCAGGAGACAGATACTGCAAAATCCCCATTTCCTCCCGATGAGCTGGGACTCGGGAGGCAGAGAATACATGGGGGCAAGGCCAGTCAGAGGTGTTATTTACTAGTTCTCCTAACTACTCAAAATTTCCGCTACCAGTTCTCCCAAACTGGTCAGAACCTGCTGAATACCATTTCTGGTTCAGGGTTGAAATGAGGAATCCTTGGTGTTCCCTGAGCTTGGTTGTATTCTTGCAAACATTTCATTATCCAAATGATGGGTAATATCATGCTAATATTGATGATGTTACCTAATTGGGTAATGAAACATCTGCAAGAAAACAACCAAATTTAGACAGTATCAAGGACTCCTCAGATATTTATGTGTACCAGCTATTTTTTTAGTCTAGAAAATGCCAATATGATGCCACTCAAAGTTTTGAACTACAGCTTCCAGAGTCCCTTGTTCTTGACCAATCTGTTAACTCTAACAGGCATAAACAGTACAAAAACAATTTGATGGAAGTAATTAAACTCCCTGTGCATAATCTATTCAATGGAAGAATCACAAAGCTCAAGTTAAATGACATACGCAACCAGGTTCTGAACCTTCTGCAATCACTGAGAATATTGTTGTCTTTTCAAGGTGCTGATTTGGAAACTATCTGTATTCTTGAATCAAGATATCAAAATAATATAAAAGGAAAAATACATATGAACACATTAAACATATCTAAGAATGACTATAGTATTTCTAACTAGAAAATAAAGAAGACAATTCTCAGACTTCCTTTTTTAAGAAATAGAGGTCATTGGTTCTCTGCTAAAATCCTTGATTCTTTTAATACTAAAGAATAACAGCTTATTTCACAGGCCACCTCTTTATCTTGCTCCTAGGTTTCTACCACACCTTTATGCAACCGTTCTTGCTGATCACTGTTCTAGAGGTAGCTGTCTCACTTTGTTCAATGGTAGGACTAATTGTGACACCTAGTGCCCACTGAAAATAAAGGGAGAGATATTGTTTGGAAAACAAAGTTATTCTATGACTTTTCCAACCAAAAATCAAAAGCAAATTTTATTACAGCATCCAAAGAAGATACAGTAGAAAGAACAGGTGTTAAGATTTCTCTATACGTATTTAATATTATACTTAACATGATGGATAAGAAATCACCACAGGAAGAATGTTGCTAAATCTGAAGAAAACAGCAGTGAAATTTGGGGGGGGGGGGGCATTTAGCATTAAAAAAACTTAAACCCTGGTTGTTGATATATTTCTGTGTCATTGCTTTCCCGGTAAGGTATAGATTTTTGTTTCACCCCATCTAGTAATTTAATTAGCTTTGTTCAATTGAGTTCAACATATTCACAGAATTGGATATTGACAATCATTGCAACAAAACTAACTGCTGAGATCCTGCCTTAGTTATAAACCAAACTGCTGCCCACTTGTAAAAAAATCTATTTAACATTTGTCCAGGCCATCCCCATCACTATACAGTCCTAACTTGTATCTAAAATTGCAATGGACATTTTTGCTCTTGCAGTGGTCATTTGGTCTAATACAATCTGTACAATTGCATTAATGATTGATAAAATAATTCAACTTAATCTCCTTTTAATGCCAACCATTAAAAATATGGGAGATTTCTAATTGTTTAGTGGCATATAATTTGAAACCAAGGTAATACCTTGGTAACTGAGAAAATGAAGAAGAAAGATGAAGTTTTCTAATATTTTCAATTTAAATCCTTGTGGTATTTTCCTTTCTTAATTACTTCATTTTATTGCAGTCAAGGAACTTGATATTCAAATATCCAAAACTAAATTGACAATGTCAGGACAGTTAAAAGAAAGCAGATACAGACAAAAAAATGGCTAAAGGATCATCTTAAATCAAAATATGCTAAAGGGGTTGTTCAAGATGCATATATACAACAGGAAGAAAATGTTAGGTGTAAGAAACCAGCAGCCGGGATATGGTTCAAAAGCACTGTAAGTTTATTCTATGCAGCCAACACACAAGAATCTGATCTACTAATGTTCAACGCAAATTGGTGCTAGATAAGAGTCAATGGACTTCAAGAGGTAGCTGGGCTTAGGTCTCTTTCAGAGGTGTAGGTACTCCAGACATGATGCCTTTGACCACATCCTTGGGCTACACCTGATTATCTACAGAATTAAAATTAGCAATCTGGATAATATAATATAAATAGCAATATAAAATACAAATACTATACAAAAGGATAGGATTGCCAAACCTGACAAAATATATTTATGTAGTAGACATAGCATGTACACCCAAAGCCAAGGGATAATGCTGAGCCTAAGCCATTTCTAACTATTCCTACTCAAGCAGGTTCAATTCCTCCTAATTATTCTTGATTTTGTATGCTACCCTGCAAAACCTGGCAACTTTGTGTGTTATGTTAGGGTTGATATGAGAAAATAGAAATTGCATATAGCAGTGATGGCGAACCTATGGCACACATGCCACAGGTGGCACTCGGAGCCATATCTGCCGGCACGCGAGCCGTTGCTCTAGCTCAGCTCCAGCACGCATGTGCATGCCATTCAGCTGATTTTCAGCTCACACAGAAGCTCTGGGAGGGCATTTTAGGTTTCCAGAGGGCCTCTGAGGGGCCGGGAGAAGCCTCTGTAGCCTGGGGAGGGCAAAAAATGGGCCTACCAGGCCCACCGGAAGTCAGGAAACGGGCTGTTTCCGGCCTCCAGATGGCCTCTGTGGGGCAGGGGAGGCCGTTTTCACCCTCCTCAGGCATTGAATTATGGGTGTGGGCACTCGCATGTATGTGATAGCGCACACACACACACTTTCGGCACTCGAGGGAAAAAAGGTTCGCCATCACTGGCATATAGGTTAATTGTTGTATCCTGTTTTGCTAGTAAGGAGTGGAGTAGTTAGTGCATTTTGTTCTATATAAAATTAGCAATACAGAAGAACATGTTTGGTAGTTTCTATTTGTCCTGACCAGCAATGACATCCTTATCATGAGTATTGTGTCTTTTTGTATCTTCCAGCCAGAAATGGTGAAGGAAAGGATTGTATCAAGCTCATAGTCCAAAGGTAGTAAGTAAATAGGGGGAAATCCCAGGAGAGTGAGCTTTGTTGTAAATGTTTTGTTTCCATCCACTTCGGAATCTATCTTTCCCTACAGATTTAGAATATTTTTCCTTTCAGATTTGGAGCCTATGTAAAAGTACACACAAAGGTTTTAACAACCCCTTAAACAAAACACTTCTTTTCCTCAGACCATGCTGCAGCTACCAAACAGCACACCATTGTGTGTGGTGGGGGGATGTGGTTTCTTTAATGAATTTCAAATAATTGCTATAAGAACACCCCTATGTGTTTCACATGACATTTGGATTTTATCCTTCCAAAGCCCTAGTTTATATATTAGATTAAACCACAGTAAGTATACATATCATACTTTTGATAGACTAGAAACTGGTATGAACCCTGCCATTGAATTAACAAATCATGATCAGGGTGGTCTCAAAGATAGGTTATCTTCAAGACCGCCTTCTGCCACATAGCTCCCAGCGACCGGTGATATCCCACAGAGTTGGCCTCCTCTGGGTCCCGTCAGCTAAACAATGCCGGCTGGTGGGCCCACAAGGGAGGGCCTTCTCTGTGGCTGCCCCAGCTCTCTGGAACCAGTTACCTCCAGAGATCAGGACTGCCCCCACCCTATTGGCCTTCCGAAAAGCTGTAAAGACCTGGCTTTTCCGGCAGGCTTAGGGCCGTTGATTTCGCGGTTGTAATCGGCGAGATCCGGCCATGAAACCGGATACATGTGGGTTTTTAAACTGTTTTAATGTCTAAGATGTTTTTAATTGCTTATTTTGCTGTTAAGCCACCCAGAGTCCCTTGGGAGTTGGGTGGCATATAAATTGAATAAATAATAAAAATAATAATAATCAGGTCATTAATAGATGAGAAGAGCAAGGAATATGTTTTTTCGGATCCTGCCACAATTTGCAGATTAACCCATGAAATACAAGACCAAGACAAGGCTGTTACAAGCTAATTATCAGCTTGGAGAAAATGAAGGATTTTAATATTATTTTCTGTCCTGCCACTTGCTAACAGTGGATGAGTAAATTTAAAGAGTAAATGCATATATAAAAATATACTTTTTGCTAACTGATCATCCATCTTACTCAACATATGGTCTTATTATAGCTTATCTTTTTTATTATTGGAAATACTGTGTAAATTGTATCTTCTGTTGCCAAGTCGGAATCACAAAATAAATAAATAAATAAATAAGCAAGCAAACATTCAGTACAGACCAATAAAGTCTGTCTGGTTTCTACTGTAACATCTTAGGATGAGTCATTGCAGATTCTCTGCAACTGACTTGGTAAGGGAAGAGAAACAAGTGCTCCATGGTAGCTGTGGCAATAAATATTATATCCTCAAATAAAAGTATTCCAATCTGTGGAGCTTTTGATCATCTTTTTTTTCCAGAAGATAAAAAGGCACAAGTATACATCAATAGTAACTTATTTGATCTTGTTGTAAGAATGTTAAAGCCACACAGGAACAGCTGCTTGCCACATAATAACACCAATAAGAAAAACTACCCAGTTCTATTCATTTGACTATCTGACATTTAAATAGATGAAAAGGTATGGTGGTAAATTTGGAAGTGTATGATATGTTCCATCATGACATGTTCCAGTGAGAATTCATGGCCATGCTCGGATTTCTCTTTTTTAAAAAAATCCATCATTAAAGAGAGATATCCAACCAAACAAAGAAACAAACCACTAACAATTCATTATGTGAAGCACTGAATGTGAAATTCAATGTACAGACACCCAGGAGAGGAAGATTAATCAAATTCAGCAACCTTCGCTTCTTGACATGAAAAGTTCAACTGATCAAACACAAGGGGTTTAGTGACAAATAAATTAAAACTCCACCACCAACTCAAATGCAAGCTTTACTTTTCAATTAAAAATTAAAAAGTGTATACAGATCATCTGCTCGCTGATAAGCGAGGTGACTGGATTCAGACATTATTATTATTTTTTGCAGTATTTCAAATAATCTCCAGCAAAAATATTGGGAAAGACCACTAGCAGTCAAACTGAACAAGAAGGTCAGTCCTATTTTGGAAAATAATGGATAGCTGAAAAATTATACCTGATGCACATAGCTCTCCCATATATTTACAGTAGCAACTTAACCCTCTTATGCTGTTGTTTGAGATGTTCCCCACAAAGCAATATCCATAAGGCTGTCAATCAATGGGAGAGGTAGCAATAGGTCACCTTCTTCCTGAGGTTTTTGGCTACTACTGATGGGCAATATCGATTGGAGTAATCAAGGCAGATATTTATCTAAGAGGCTTCAAGTCATCATGTAGTGTGGAATTCAAGCAATCCATTAAACAATAATCAATGGAGCTAGATCTTCAGTATATGTTAGTTTTTTCTCCAAGAATTCAGAATAATTTATATGGTGATCTCCCTTGAGTTTATCTCCTCCGAAGTAGTCTTTTATAGGCAGATTAGGCCAGGGGTCTGCAACCTTAAACACTCAAAGAGCCATTTGGACCCATTTCCTGCAGAAAAGAAAACACCGGGAGCCACAAAACCTGGGTGGGCATGGCCAACTCAACGTCACTCACTCCCACCCAGTCACAAGACCCTCCTAGCCATGCCTACGCATCTGGTCATTAGGGCAGACAAAAAACACTGGGAGCCACAAAACCCTTTGACACCCCCCACCCTTATCTCTCTGTGTATCTCTCTCACTCTCCCCACCACTCCCTCTGTGTGTGTGTGTGTGTGTGTGTGTGTATCTCCCTCTCATGCCCTTACCTTCTCAGGCTAGGCAAGGAATGACTGGGAGGGGATGGCGAGGGGCAGGGCGAGTCAGTGATGGGATCACCCGACAGGGAGCCACAGCAGAGGGCCCAAAGAGCCACATGCAGCTCTGGAGCCGCAGGTTGCAGACCCCTGTTCTACACCAGTTGCTGGCTGGGGAATTCTGGGAGTTGAAGTCCACACATCTTCAAACTGCCAAGGTTGAGAACCGCTGTTTTACACAGTCAGAAAAAGATTTTTAAAATTAGCTGTGAGCAAAGATTCCAGTTCCTGACTTCACAGGGGAAAACAGCAGAAAGAGAGCTTAACTTTCTACCAACAAGGAATTCAAGTCCACAAAAGCCTCCTCCCAGCCCGGCACTGCCCTTTCCACATCAGAAGTCTCCAGCTACTTTTCATGGCACTTCCTGCAGTCATTCTTTTTTGGAAAAAGGCTCCCAGGGAGGTCAAATATCCCGACCTGATACCAAGGGGATGGCAGAGATTCTTTCAGGTTTGTGCCAGGATCTCAGCTGGAGCTACACAATGCAAAGCCAGCATTCCCACCACAATCAGCTACAGAAAACACTTTAGGGAGTAGAACAGAAAAAATAGAAAAAACTCCTTATTTTTTAAACCAGAAGTACCTAGAAGTGAGAATATTAAGCATTTTCAGTGTAACAGGCCATGAGCTTTTAGAAATAATTTTTCCTCAATTTCTAAGTTCATTTGGAAAGCTTTAATAATTCAACATTTACTCATTTACTCCTTTGTTATGTCTGTCATTTATAGCAATGGCTATCAAAGAAATGAAGGAACACTACAATCATTCAGAAAAATTCAGAGAAATCTTCTTTCCTGATGGGCGACCTTTGTTGCCAGGAATGTTTGTGAGAAGACCAGATCTGGCAGGTCTTTTAGATTTGATTGGATCAAGAGGAGTGTCTGCTTTTTATAGTGGAAATGTGACACAAGAAATTATTTCAGAGGTGAGTCATTCATTACTGTTATGTACATTTTTCTGTATGCCCGAGTAGATGTATGAGTGAAGGATATTCCTGTTAGCGGCATTGACCATTTTTTATGGAAAGGTCTGCAGCAAATAAACTAAACACATAAAATGTATGATTGCGGAGAATTATGATTCTTGTTTAAATTAATCTGGGACAATGAGTTTCAGGCTGTCACTTGGCAAGTTGGTTAAGAATTATTTTAAGGTTTCGCTAGTATTCCAAAAATTGTGTAATGGTGGAAAAAGCCTGTTTGTCAGCCACTATCAACCCCCTCTTAGCTAAAAGGGAATATTTGTTGTATTCTAGAATGCATTTGTTAGACAGGCCCAACGAGTTTTAGGCAGTAATCAATATGAACAGGGTGACCTATGTAAAATTAGGATTTCTCTTCTTTCTCATTCTCTTCAACTGTTGATAAATTTGTATAGAAATTGTTCCTTCAACATACCAAAATATGCATGTTATAATGTGTTTACAAATAAAATGATATTTGGTTGGTTCGGAAGATTCAGACCATTGTTTTGTAGTTGCTTAGCCATTTTAAAAGTTATTTTAAACTAGGACAATGCATTGGAAGTAATACCACTATGATCCTCTCACCAGGTCCTTAGATCTGGAGGTACTTTGTCTGAAGAGGACTTTAGCAACTACACAGTGTTGGTTGAAAATCCAGTTCATACAATATACCAAGGTAAAAAGGCCCTTCTATAACCTCTGCTGATATTTCTTATACCCTTTGCATTTTCATTTTTAAAATGTTTTGGGAAGTACAGCTTCTTTTAGAAAAAAACAGATACCTGGTTTGCATTTGTTTATAAATTAGCAGAATGCTCACAGAACAGAATAAAATCTAAGCCTCGTATGTCCATGAAAACTGAAAAGAGAAATAATAAGGTATTCCCAAACCCTACTTAGGAGACTCTAACAGACTTAGAAGTTTTTTGGCCCTTGACTGAAACCATAATTCCTGGTGTCATAGAAATATGTCATTGGCATAAGCTAAAGCCTCAGGTTACTACATAGGCATATTACTGAATAATACCCTGTCCAGGGGTCGGCAACCTTAAACACTCAAAGAGCCACAAAGGTCCTAACCGGAAGCCCCCTGTTTAATTCTGGAGCTGACCGGAAGTTCTTCCTCCCCAGAGTCTCCTCCTAGTGTGGCGTCCTTCCTCTGCTGACTGGAAATCTGATCCTCCCATCATAGAACCTCTTCCTAGCACAGCATCCTTTTTCCTCTGCTGACCGGAAGTCTGCTTGCCCCACCATAGAGTCTCCTCCTGCGCAGCGTCCTTTTTCCTCTACCTGTCCTAACCAAAACCCTATCAATTGTGGAGCCAACTGGCAACAGGGAGCCACAGTATAAGGATGAAAGAGCCACATGTAGCTCCAGAGCCGCCAGTTGCTGACCCCTCACCATGACATACTAACGGTAGATAGTCAGCCCTTCATAAAGAACACTAAAGTTCCTTTTATTTCTGAAGGTTAATCAGAAAACAATGCTCTGTTTATCTGAGGTTGGGTAACCAGGTCATTCCTGTTGAAGTCACAAGCTGCTTTCAAAACATTTGTTTTAAAACAGTTTTCTCATAACAGAGGAATTTGAATAACAGTTTGAGAAAAAGCAAGACTAAGCTTGTAATGTTTTCTTACATAGGAATCAAACGTGCAAAACTCAATGAGATTTTCTTCTGAGTGGATTGTTCTGAACTCCACTGTGAAGTTGCCCTTGGTTTCACATTAGTCTAACCCAGTTTTTCTATGGCTTTCTTCTTCTTTCACTTGAGTAGGACATCTTGTTCTGAGTCCACCACCTCCACATACAGGTCCTGCTTTGATCACAGCCCTAAACATCCTTGAGGAATTTAATATTACCAGTCAAGTAGGCAGAGAAATTATTCTGCATTGGATAACAGAGGTAAGACCAGCTCAGCCAAATTGCTTGGATTTAAAGTTGTCATAAGACTTTGTTTCTTCTTTGTATTATATATAAAATACTTTACTAATCAGTTTCATGCCATTTGCAAGTAAGGTATAATAAATGGGTTTTTTTTACAAGATAATGTATCACGAACTTAAAGTTTCTGCTCTTGAAAATGGAGTCATAGTGTTTGTACACTTTAAAAACTAACTGGTTAAAATTTCAAATATAAATATATATATATATCTCCAATAAAATTACATTGCAAAGTTATAAAAAGGATCTAGAAAATGCATTTCAATATATTTCACTGGCAGAAATATGGCCAGTGGCATCTTATGACAGGATTTTGGCTTATAAATGTGCAATGAGCTACAGGTTCCTGAACAGTGATGGTGCCGGTTCGGACCGGTTCGCCTGTACTAGTGGTGGGAATTTGCCCCCCCCTTGCCCAACCGGCAGTGACGACCAGCTGGCCACACCCCTGAACCAATCCTCTGGTCGCCGCTTCCTGAAAGTGGCTGGCACAGAACCCTCTGCACATGCATAGAGGCTTCTGTGCATGAGCAGAGGGTCATTTGCGCGACATGAATAGGCCGTGCGTGCGAGCGAGGCGAGAGCGCATGCGCACTTCTGACACGATGCAAACCAGTAGGGAAGGTAAGTGGAATCCACCCCTATTCCTGAACCATTCCCATCTTGAAAATATTCATCTATTTTTAAAACTAGGATAATCATTCTTGTTAATATAAACTATTTACAAAACATTATAAACTACAATTAGTGGATATAAACTACAAATTTTTTGAAGAGAAAATTCATCAATTAAAATTCTTTACTATCTCCTGATTGTATGAGACAATCCTTTCACACGTATTAGCTAAAAGCACCTCCTTGTGGCAGTTACACTGTAATTGAAATATAACAATTCCATCTTTACTATGTCTTAAAAACTTCTAATTTTTTTCAGCCATCTACGTCTCCTTTTTTAAATAGTATATGGCATATAATTTGAAATTTGGCTAGTAAAAAAATCAGGGAACATTTCTGCAACAATTATGGTCAGTCTCAATTTATTTTCTATACCATGCCTAGAGAATAGCAATAGCAATAGCACTTAGACTTATATACCGCTTCATAGTGCTTTACAGCCCTCTCTAAGCGGTTTA
>JANHGD010000371.1:116604-139767 GCA_027560375.1 Imantodes cenchoa
CTGAACCATCCTTGTCTCTCAAAGAGATGCTATATGTACAATAAAATCATGCTATAATAATGAAGAACATAATGGTAGTAACCATATAACTGTGATATCAATAAAAGGACAATATTTACTTTAAAATATTTTAAAAGTTAAATGGATTGTATTTATTTTATGATACCACACAACACTTTCTGTGTTTAGTAAATGAAAAATGGAACAGCATGCCAAAATTCACTCAAAACAGAAACCTGTGGATTTCACAGTGGGAAACTGGTTCAGTAAATTAAGAACTCACCATGAGTTTCATTCTGGTTTCCACTCACCAAAGCCAACATTCCCATCAATGTACCTTATATACTGCTTGTCACCATGTCTTATTTTTAAAATCCTGGCTATTTTACAAGTGTTCAAAAGCAGTATCCTTAACACAGATCTTCCATAACAATACTTAACTGAAGATTTTCTTTTACCTTGTTGACAGTATGATTTTTAAATATACATTACATTTCAACATTTATTCTGCATAGAATTTTAGATAGGATCTTGAAAACATTTCTGTACAGGGCATGTTTACAAAATAATTTAATACAGTTGTAATTTTCTGTAAATGATTTTAAGAGCTCACGTGAAAGACAAGCACCTTTCATGCCAGATTACTGGGAACAGAAAACAATCAGATCTTTAAGTCAGATGTACAAAAATCACTGAACAGGGTATACTCTGTATGAAAGCATTTCATAGTTTTACATTTTGAAACACTGTGAACAATTTCATGATTTTGACTCTGCAGAATATAAAAGTAACATGTCATATAAATTCTGCTATTTCTAACAAGAGACCTGAAATTATCAAATACTTTAGATATTAGAAAATATATATAAAGAAGGAAGGAAGGAAGACAAGCACACGGTTTTGACACATTTTCCAAGTATTTTATATCTTCTGCCAAAATAATGTCTTACCTGCGTAAGAAACTAAAATTGATTCATGTCCTTATACACTGCCTTTCACAGTAATTCCCATAGGTTCATTGTCAATTTCAGGGTGAGAATAATAATCTACAAGTCTCCTATGGAAATTTTATAGAACTGCTGCATATTATTCATTTCTGAATACTGTAATTATCCTGATTTGTGGTATGAATAGGAAAACAAAGGGCTTTAATGAAGCCATTTATATTAAATGCAGGACATACACAATTCTGGAAATCAGAACTTTACTTCCTAAAATCAGTTTACTGTACTTATAAATAGCTATGCTAGCTTGTTACCAATTAAGTGGCACCTGCAAATGCAAATTCAAGTTGCATTATTCATGTTATTAAAATATTGAAATATCTTTACATTTTGTGGAATTTAGCGTAGTACCTGACAATATGACACAATTTTTTGAAAATGTAATCCAAACTTCTTGTTGATGGATAAAATCCATTACTACAGCATCCTGAAGCAGGCCAATTTGAGTTTATAAAGCTGCAATAAGTAAAGAGTCTGCCACTTTCAAAGGCAGCCTGTTTTTATTCTGGAATGGACTGTATCACATTCCTCATGGATAATTAACCTTTTTTTTTTGTATTTTATTTGTGTGAAAAAAAGTTGGAATACTTTTTTTCTCTCTTCCCTATTATCCCACACCTTTCCTTCCCCTTTCTTTTCCTTCCCCATTTTTCTACCAACTTTATTTTCATTTGTATTTTATATTATGATAACCTCAATAAAATTTATATTAAAATGGATAAACCAACGATTTTACTGAATTGTATCAACTTGGTACAAGTTTTGAAAAATATACCAACTGGACTATCAGAAAACATTTTCTTCATTTACATCAGAGGCACATGTTTATATCATGGAAACTGCGTTCTTTTTTTAAAAAATAATTGATGACAGAAAGAGCTAGGACATATTTTTAACTCATTGGGTAGCTGAACAGTTTAGTTATTTTGTTTTGCAGATTAAATTACATTAAGCCCATTCAATTGTACAACTTTAATAACAAAAATCTAACAAACACCAAAGTCAAATTGAAATAACTAAGTTTGACTATGGCTGCACTAGAAATCAATAAAACTATACTGAAAGAACAGATTGAGGAATTGCTGATTTTAGTATAGACAAAACTACAAATATTGTTTATTCAAACTGTATTTTGAAATTATATAGAAAAGCTGAGGGTATTTTGTTTACAATTGAGTTACATATTAGAGTTGTATTCTACACTTACAAAGTAGACATCGTAGGAAAGATAGGGGCTTTTAAAGAGCACATACAATATAAAAATCAAAAATCAGGCACTTGTATTTTTTAAGTCTAAAAGGAGAGAGTTCCATCAACACCACACAAGGCAAAGAAGGTTGATGAATTGTTATATAAAATACATTTTCTACTTAGTTTCCTTTTTTATAAAGGCACTTTATATACAGATAGGGAATTGGTTAATAATCCTGTTAGCCTCAATTTTCATCTGACTTCTTTACCATAGAAACACTTTGATACAAATGTAAGTGCATTGTCTGTATTAAGTCAGTATATATTGCTTTTCTACAATTAAAAGTATTTGGTACTGAAAGAAATATTAAATTTACATTCTACTTCAGAAATTGTCAGATGACATCATGTCTTAGCCACTTGGAACAAAAATATCAAATCGTTTTCTTCACACGAATAGGAATCTGTCAGAAGTGGGTTTGAAGTCTTTTATTTTCTTCACGCAATCTTTCAATTTCAGCTACTAAACTGTCATTTATAGAATATCTTTCAAGTAAGGCATGCATTTCATTCTAGAGAAAAGAAAAGAAAATCAATATGTAATAGAAGAATTAATATTAAATTACTGTTAAATATGAAATTTTAACGTCATTTAAAAAGTACCTTAGGTTTTTTTTATAGTAAGATAGACTTTGTTGTCACGCAACCAAAAAAGAGTAATGCCACATTCTTTACTTTTTAAGTAAACCACTAATCTGGAAATGACCATTCCTAAACTCTTGGATCATTTTTGTCCGGGCTCCAGCAACCCCCCCCCCCCTTTTAGGTTGCTAAAAAGTGGCTTTCCTACTGTTTGGCTCCACATCCGTTATGACTAACAGTAAAGGATTACGGAGTTGCATTTTAAAATATATGGATTGCTTGCCCCAGATTTAGAATAATAAAATATTAAGCGCTACAATGAAAGGGAACTTTGTCAACATATATGTACAACTCTTTATATTTGTATACATACCAACTGAACATGAAACTGTTTGATCATTTCTATTTGCAAATTTACAATGTCACGATGACAAGCTTCCCTGAGGAGAGAAAAACACCAATTTATGTCACGTCTAGTCTTTTTTTCTTCAATTCAGAGATTTACTACTACATAGGTAATTTCAAAATGATAAACTATCATCCCACTATATCCCCTCACTTCAATGTAAATGTATTTCTTTGATGGAACCTACTAGAAATAAAAGGCTATTAGGAAAGAAGACTGTTTCTCTTCGTCTTACTGCATTTCCAGTGTCAAGTACCCAATATGACAGCTAATGCATCAGGCTTTTAAATTACTCTGGTAAATGGAATACAGAGAAAAACATGTTTTTATTTTAATAAACAGAAGTGTGCAAAACTCTCCTGTTGGAAAACTCTCCTGTAGGAAATTCTGCAAAATATGTATAATTCTACAAATACTTCTACAAAATACAATAGGACAAATATAATTTGTGACATAATATGACAAATAAGAAATTGTATGTTTTGTTGCAGGCACAAGCTATGCATCATTATGTGTGTGAGCATGCATACGTGTGTGCATATGAACAATACAGTTAGCTGAATCCAAAACTGGAAACTGAGGAAATTGACTATTTTGTTTCCTTCTTAGGAAACATGTTGCAGTGTTCACACTGCTTCAGTATCTCAGGCTATTTCTCTCTCCCCACATACTGTTTTATATCTACAAGTATTAAGTAATCCCTTAAATTAGAAGTTTTTTCATAGATTCAAAAGTGTGTAAAATGTCCATAGTACGTGGGATACTCAGTACCAGTACCTATGCACTAAAAGAGTCTATTTTGTATTTATCTTGAAAAATATTGGATATAGAAGCCTTGCCAAAAATTTAGATCATTATTTTCAGACACTTGGTGAAATAATTACACTGCCTAAAATATTTCCTATATTTTAGATATGAATTGAAATAAGTACAAATAGAAAACATTTCTTTTAATTCTCAATAGCTTTCCACAGGGCTTTTTCTTCTAATAAAAAAATAATAATAATGGTTCTTTTCTAAATCTTTGTTGCATTGGTTACAGTATCCTCTTGTTTGTATTGTGCTTGTCTAGTTTATACAGTAAATCCATCAATGAATGCATTATCTGACAAGGGATTCTTCAGTCGGATTGTTACAGAGCATAATGCTGTTCTATGGCCGACAGAGGTTATCACTCAGTTGCCTGCTAAACCTAAGGGTGGGTTAATCCAGCTCCTTCACCAATAATGTGTATCAAATAAAAGAAAAATATTTTATGTATCCAGTTTCTACAAGCAACTTTCAGGTGGGGCAATGTTCAATATGTAACACAGAAGGAGTTGGTTGTACTTTGATATGTCAATATTTACTTCTGTTATCTTGGCAAGCTTCTAGCAAATTTTGAATCCAGGTAAAGGAACATTGAAGTTTAAAGAAGCAAGTAATATACTATAATTAAGGAATGTTACTACTAACCATAGAGGAAAATCTGTGATTAAAGGAGCATCTACAGTGTTTTAGATAAACAATGTGATATGAACTTTAACATTTATAGTATCTATAGTAGTTTTCTGGAATTCTATGGATAACGTATAGTAGAGCCTGAGCAGATTCAATAGTAGAAAATCTCAGCCACCACCCACCCCACCAAATACTGTTCTACAACAGTTCTCCTGATCACTGGCAGTTTTCATCTTCTTCAGGACCTGAGGTATCTTGTGCTAAGTGAATTGGCAAAGAGATACCTACTGATGAATGGGCAGGGAATTTCATACGTGACAGCCCATAACAATTATATGAAGATAGGAAAAGATAACTAGAATTTGATATGAAAATGGCATTAGCAGTTGTTTGAAGACTGACATATAACATTATTAAGGCAGCCATTTCACATTTAAAAAAAACCTGTTTCACTCTTGAATTAGGGCACACCAAATTCAGAATGGTTCAGTTTTGAAATATTTTATATGCAACGTAAGTGGTAAAGCTCATGAAAAATAAATGTGTCAAGAATATGGTAAAAAACATATTAATCTAATTATCTTTACCTGAAATCATCCAGAGTTTCTTGTATCATATTCTGAATGAAATGAATTTGTATTGATGATAAAGGTGCATTCAATCGGTTGTTTCCAATAGTATCTACTATTTTCTCAGATAGTGTACTAGCAACTCCAGAAGTAATATTGGAGGTTATCTTTGGACCTATGCAAAATAACCAATAACCAAGTGTGAGCATTTCAATTTTACAGGAATAAAAAGGGAAGCAGCCTGCAAACTAGCATATTGAAAAGACATCTGTATCTACTCTTACCATATCATTTCTCATTATCATCTATATTGCAAAGTAAGGAAGAATTGTTAAGAATTCCTCACTCAGGATCAAAATTTAGAGCATGTGTATGTATTAGAGATAAAACCTTGAAGAATATCAATCAAAATATAATACATACTAATGGAGACACTATCTGGAAAATTATGTTGTATTCACAGTTAGACATTTGTGTCATATTACCTTTCAGCTCAGCAATGTAAATAGTTAATGGTTTAAAGAAAGATTTTAAATTACTTTTGAAATACAATTGTAGCAATTATGCTACAAAAATGAGAGTTACACCTACTTGTTGAGGTAGTGCCATTAATTGGTGATTCATATAAAAGTTGCGTCTGGATATTTTTAATAAGTCTTTCTCTGGAATCAGGACTCTTGATTAAATTGGCAACAGGTGGAGTATGCAGAGTTGAAGCATCAGAGTTTGAGGAGTTCAACTACAGCAGGGGGACAAGAAAAAACCTTTATTAATATCCCATAACAATGTAAAAAGAGGATAGAAAAGACCTATCAAAGTACAATAAGTGGTTATTTTTGCTACCAGGATGATTGTTGCAAGGTAACCATTTCTCTCTTATTTCAAAGCTATTTATCACATACTAGGATCCAAAGCCTAGAGTTCCAAATCACTGGCAACTCTTCTTTCCTCAAATGTTAAGTACATCTGACCTGCTTATTAAAACTTTCAAGAGGACGTACACAAGGCTTTGGGGTTTTATCTGCTTATTTTTAACAATCCATATCTGTTCTTAGCTTGTCCATGCAATATCAGGTTTTATGTACAGTAGCAACTAGCATCTATTAATTTTTAACTCTGTTTTTAACTGTGCTTTTTAGTCACATTATTTTACATTACATACATTATTTTATGATGTTGTTGGTAAACTGCCCAGATTCACTTAGGTGAAGTGGGCAGCATACAAGTTTGATAAATGAATAAATAGAGAAGTGAAAACAAGTAAGAATTGAAATGCAGACTTACAAAACAGCACCCACCCTATTTTTATCACTTGATAAACCACTGTACTGATAAACTGTCATACTGGGACAAAGTGTCAAACTGTCAAGCAAGCAACTACCATAATTCTGGCATGCTGGAATCATTCAAGAAAGCAAGGCCCAACCTATAGGCAGCCTTCATCATTCTAGGACATCATCATCATCATCACAACAACAACAACAACAACAACAACAACAGCTGATAGTTCCAAAATGAACAGGAAGAAAAAGATGTGCATATGATCTATTTTGTTACAAAACTGATGTTGATGTAATACGATCCAATCTTAAAGGCCATTCCTATATGATGGAAGATGTAACAGCTTTTATGTTTTATGCAAAGGGGGAGAAATTGAAAGCAAAGTAAAAGGCAAAACTGCAATCACACTATACCTGTTTGATGTACTCATTGGATTCTTGTTTTCCATGATTTGTTTTTTTAGCATCAGTATCTGGATGCTCATCTTCCTCTTTAATGGGGGATCCAACAAATACATTAAATGGACTTGAATGAACAGTATTTGGATTTGATCCTGCTGGGTTTTTTCTTGCAGTGTTAGTATTAAACTGAGACAGAAAATCCATGTTTAAAAGATAAGACTGAAAATCCAAACCTATAATGCAAAGCAAAAGATCATATATTTGCACTGCTTAATTAAAAAGTTTCTTGATACATAGTCAAGTCTTTAGTATTTTAAATAGTATTTTAGTTACTTATAGATTTCTGCTATAATACTTCTACTATCATTAATATAACAGAAAGCGTGTTATAAAAACTGCTTACCATCATTCTTTCCTGGAACATCTTCATTTGCTTTACAAGCCACAATATCTAGAACAGATGAATAGATATTGATAGTACAATAAGAAAAAGAGACTCATTGTTTTATTGATTGCATGTAATATTCTAATTTTCTGAGATTGTGGATTTGGGGTTTTCATGAGCTGTACGCCATAATCATCACAATTATGACAAATCATGGCTTGAACTAACTTGCTTTGCATGTAATGAGTATCTCTCATATATTAAGTTGCATTACTGAAATAAATGAATTTTTGCATGATATTCTAATTTTTCGAGTTTCACCTTTATATATTACTACAGAATGACTGGAATATTAAATAAGAGCCAATAGGAGCAAGAGTTCTAATGCAATAAACAGAGTTCTTACCAATCAACATAGTTTAATTTCAGTATCAACATACCATCTCGAAGTGGAGAAAATAGGTCACCCAAACTATTTCTTCCCAAGTCTTCAAAATTAGCTGAATTAGAAGTATACCCATGATCCATCTCTTTGGAAGGAATTACATCCACACTGCTGCTCTGGGTCAAGCCTATAAGGGGAAAACATTTTTTTAAATAAAAAAAAATGCTTTAAGAATAAACTAAACTCTCATTCATGCAAGCAACTTCTGTTTTCATAAGCAATATAATTTGGTATATTGAAGAGTCATAGCAATAATGAAACAAGTCCAGCAGATTTCAGATAAGGGGTTTAGAGATTTATAATAAGAAGCTGACCTTTAAAAAGATGGAATGCTGCCAAAATATAATTGGTAATATGTTCCACACAACCAATAGGGCTTATTATTGAGGAAATATAATTAATATTGAGTTGCAATCAACAATCATAACCATTACCATCCATACCTGTTAACAATTTTAATTGTGTGGGCAATGAATGCTAATAAATTGTGCCAAGTCACCCACAACACTGGTAGAATGCTTCTTTCCCTTAGGCATTAATTAGCAATACAGGAAGGGTTGGCAGAAACATTTGCTGTCTGAATGAAGAATCACACCTCTACCATTGTATGTGAACTTGTAGTTGAGTATTTCTTCAGCATGAGTGAAAGTATCTGCCTGGGCACCTTAAAGTTATACACTAGTTTATGGGTGCTAACCAGGGGCGGGTTGCTGACAGCACCATACCGGTGCTATGCACGCGCAGCCCGATGTTGCAGGCGAGCGCGTGTCCCCTTGTGTGTGCGTGCGCACCCCTGTGTGATCTTGCTTTCTGCGCATGCGCAGAAGCAAAATCTTGCGAGAGGACGCTCGCGTGAGATTTCAGCGGGTTTTTTGCTTCTGCGCATAGTTCATTTCTGCAGAGCTATGCACTATGTTTGCCTAAATAAGGCTGGGTTTATGCATCTTCAGCTAAGATGAAAAGATATAATCAGGTTACTTCAGTAGAAGATACATAGTTCTTGAATTAACAGTTCTGCTGCAATAGCCTCTGGAGCCCAAATTTCTTGGCCGAATTCAACAGCAATGCCACACTGCGTATCTATTTTAAGCACATGCAATTTCAGTGAAAGTAGAGTTTTATTTTTTTAAGTGTGTGTGTTGTGTATTCTGTTTTCCCTAATCCCAAAATGATAATTTTTACCATAGCCCGGCTGTCATTGAGTTAAGAAATTTTTTTGGCAGGAAAAAAGCTAGAATGAATAACTTTGTACAACAAAAACAACATTTCAATGGGGTTATAACAAAACAATGAAATAAGAACGTTTATTTATTCTTTGGCACTTTTTGCATAACAGATTTTTTTTTTCAACAGCTTTCAAATTCTTTTTTTTTACCTGATTTATCTGGAATAGCATCACTTCCTTTAACTTCACTACTTGGCATGGACTGGGGCAGGAAAGTAGCAGGTACATTAGATGTAAGATTTTTTAAAATACCAACATTCTGAATTCCTCCAGTATTGTTTGTCAATTTGACATTAGATTTTTTGCAAGTTTGCTTACTTGAACTTGTTTTGTGACTAGACTAAAAATAAAAAAAGTATGTCAGAAACATAGCAAATAAAAAATGTTATCTACAAGTAGGACTAGAATGCTAGCATCAAGTATCCTGACATTTTTAATGATTATAAAAATAAAGCATTCAAACAATTTTCAAGCTAAATGACAAACCAGTATGATTGAAAATGTCAGCCATTTTGTAGACATAAAAACCGTAGAGTTTGAATACAATTACACACATTTCAAAGCTGAATAAATGTGCATGATTTCTTTATTGATTTACTATAAATGGAAAATATTTAGTTTTCTTCTTTTAATCAACATTTCATCAATATATGCTGTAGGTGTTTTACCTTTGAAAAATTGTTACAATTCTGCAGTGTTATGCATTTCACAGACGTTTTGTGAGCACTGACTGATTTCACAGGTGCTGTCAGCTTTCTTAAATCATAATGGTATATTTTTCCACGAGAAGAGCCAATAGCGAGTGAAGTTCCTTCGGGCATGAATTCTACTGCAGTTAGAGGAGTTTCTGCAACTAAAGTTCTCAACTGCCTTTATATGTCAAATAAAGATATTGAACACAAAAGAGAAAAAACCCATATGAATGTTACATACGATTTTCTAAATAACAACTTTTATCTTATTGAGTTCTCTGGTTTGATCTGGTTACATCTGTACATATGACCCAAGATTATTCAGTGGGCTTCATGGCCAAAATAAAATTTGACACACACATGTTCCTGATAAATTATTATCTCCACCAATATGACTATTTTATCTTTTTAGTTTTATTATTTATTCATCTTAAATTTAAATATTTATACATAAAGTTAATACAAAAAGGTCATCATTTTTATACTGGAAACATATCCCTAAATAAAGTTAACACACCAAGGTCATCATTCTTCTAGTGCAGGGATCAGCAACCCGCGGCTCTGGAGCCGCATGTGGCTCTTTCATCCCTCTGCTGTGGCTCCCTGTCACTCAAAATATGAGTCACAATTGCCAATGTGTGATACCTGCTGGCACGCAATTTATTCAGCTTTTTGACCTCCGGTAAGCCAACCATGGATAAATCCAAGAAAAGAAAAGTTTCAGAAGAAAACAGAACGTTCAACTACATATGCTAGTTCTTTGGCCGCTCAGTAAATAGTCAGGCATGGGAAGGGTTTTGTAGCTCCCGGTGTTTTCTTTCCTGTGGGAAATGGGTCCAAATGGCTCTTTTGAGTGTTTAAGGTTGCCGACCCCTGTTCTAGTGGAAACATATCCTTAAATACTAAACATATCCTTAAATACTGCTGGTCATGATACCTTCTCAATTTTGACAAAAATTCAAATATGTGGCATGGCAAATTGCACTCTCAAAGTCAACATCCTATACTTTATTTGTGATTTCTGCTTAGATTTTCTTCTCATACACTCCAACCATTATAGGTTTATAATAAAAACAGATTTTAACTGTATGAGACAGTAAAATAAATAATAAATGTCAGGGCATCAACATTGGATTATCTCCCCTTTTGTCATCTGATTTAATCTATCTAACAATGAATTGCAGAGAACTCAAATTCAAGAAGATTTGACATATGAGTAATCATTTTCAGGTTTCATCATTATCAGGTTATCTTTACTGAAGCAAGGAAAATTTATATACGGTATATATATATAAAACATTCTAAAAACCATTTTCAAATGTACATTTAATTCAATATTGAAATTAAAATGATTTTAGTTTCATTAGAAAGTTCATGATGAAGTTTTCAAAATATTGTTGGTTTGATGTAAGTTTATTAAATACATTGGCAGCCTATCTCACTGTCAAAGTGACTAGCTGAAAGCTGTTATTCATTTTGTAAATAAGTAAACTGACAAGTATATATTTACCTTTTACTTGCTGTATCATAGAGAATTATTCTTTTATCTAGACCTACAGTTACAAGCAGCAACTCACTGATGGGAGAAAAACAGATTTCATAAGCTGGAGCTTTATGAGCATTTTCAAAGTTGTGGTGTGGAGTTTGACTGTTGACATCCCATAGGGTTACAGTTCCACTGTCAGAGACGCTACCCAGTAATGCTTTTTTAAAGGGAGAATATTTCAAATGTCGTATGGGCTGTAAGAAAACAAACAAACAGTATTCCATCATTTCTATTTCAACTCAAGTCTGACTTAGCCAAAATCAAATTCTAAAGATTTAAGGCAAAGTAATTAGTTGCACACATTCATAACCTTTAATGTGTAAGGAAGCTTTTAATCAAAGACTTCAAGCTGATACATATTTGTGTTAAATTCCTGAGATGTCTTAAGATTTTATTTTTAATCCTATTAATGAAAGCTTTTTTTCCCTTTTTTTACAGCAGTTCAGGATCAAACAATCAGGTAAGAGCTACTTGAAATCTCAAGTTATCATAATCACATATGAAAGCAAAGGAAAGTGTTTGTGTGTGTATACAACTAGAAACTTCTGTAGCAGCTATTAAAGTAGCCATGCACATCTGGAAAAAGATGTGGCATTTTTAATTATTTTAAAAGAATTGTAACATTTATATATTTCACAGGAGCTGTTTAAAAAAACCTGGGAAAATCTAACGTTTTTTAAGAACTGAAAGCCTTTTAAGGTGAGATATATTTTCTATTTCAGTCATAACTAAAAGCATTTTACTTCATTTAGAAGTACAGCACTTGTAATTTGGAAAGAATGGTGCATAAAAACTGCAATGTTTCGTTAAATGTGTTTCTAAATGAAGCTATTTCATAATCTCACCCATTTAAAAAAACAAGCAACAGCTCTCACATTAACACATAAGAGGCCAGATATTGTTATTCCAATATAAAATCTATGGAAATACAGTATGCTTAACTGTGTTACTAACTTAATACCTGCAGTGATTCACTTAACAACTTTGGCAAGAAAGCTTGAAAAATGGGGCAAACTCACTTAACAAATATTTCATTTAGAAACAAAAAATGTGGGCTCAAATGTGGTTGTGAGTCTACTTGTTTACAACAGGTCACTGGGCTCTGATTGGGGGGGGGGGAAGCACTGGTACCTTTGCAAAAGGACTTTCTGTGTATATTATTCCCATTTTCACATAAATATGAGAAAACATTAAATCCTAATTCAGCATTTTAATAAAAATTCCAACCTTAGATGTCACCAGGAAAGGAGGAGGCATATGAAAGATGGCTTAAAGTATTAACTATTCTGTGAGACACTACCCAACAGTCTGCCCCAAAGCTGTGTTTTTATTTTTCCCCCCTCAGGATTTTTCTCAGGATTTTGCTAGATCTGGAGTGCTTTCAAATTTACTATTATGCCAGTTTCTTGCCCCACACAAAATCTGGCCCTGTTTATTCTGTTTTGGAATGTTGAACAATAATTCTCCAACATTCTGTTGAGTTGAAAAGAATAACAAGTTAGAAAAAACATGCAGAACATATCTTTATTTCACATAGATTTATATCAAAGCACAGCGACCTATTTTTTTCTTCCCAACAGCAATCGTATGACAGAGAACTGGGCAATGCCACCCTAAAGAATGCAGAGGTGTAGAATTAGAGGAGCCAATAGCATTCTGGTGCTGCTGCCTAATTCTCTTAGGGATGCACTGGGAGATTTTTTTTCCTGCTTCTTCAGATCCAAATTAGAACAAGTCATTTTTAAAATATATACACATAAATTAGGTCGTAGTTCTCTTGCAGAGGAACAGAGCTCTGAGCTCTTTTACATTATTTATTTTCAACATTCTGTCACGTTGGAAGGAGTGTAAACAGTGGGACACAGGCATGGTTTTTCACTAAAAAGCACATTTCCTGTTGCGGCTCAACTCTGTGGTCATAGCACAGCATATAGCACTCAGAGAAGAGATTGAAACTGACACAATATGCAGTAGTGAGAAACAGAAAAGTAGTACCTGAAAAACCTTTAACTGAACGTCAGCATTGATACCACATCTTTATTACAAGAGCAGCCCTTTCAAATGTTTAGTCAGCAAGTCTGCCATATAAGTTTCACTGGAGTGACATGCAATTAAAATTTAACAACTTTTCCAAGGTAGGCAATTCTGCAATAACAATGGAAACTTTTGAATCCTGACAAGAATGCCAAGCTTAGTGTCTCCTCTTTATTGCTAATTTTTTCAAGGCCGAGGCTGTGATTCAGCAAGATATTATGAAGCTAAAATTGATGGGATAATGCCTTTTTTAAAAACTGAATGCATTATTTGTTATCATGGAACATACTTCCAATTACTTTATTTTCACAAACCTTCATATATTAGACATTTAGCCTGCTTTGAACACACATTTAAAAACAATATGCAAAAATGCTGGAAGAATCTGTGGGGAGTGGATCCTACTAGATTCTCTCTACCTCCACGAAGTCTGTTGACCACCTCTTCATCATTAGATGTGGGGAATATTTTTTATTATAGTATTAAATTTATATCCTACCTTTATTTACATAATCTACAATGATATACTCAATGATCCTAGCACCTATTTTTCCTGCAATAACCACCCTGGGATGTGGATTGGAATGAAAAAGAGTGGCTCAAAGTCATCCTCAAAGGCAGGCTTCCGTGCCTAAGGCATGACCCGAATTAAATCCTTTGTATTTTAACACTGTTCCAAACTAGTTCTCTAAACACCGATGTACACATTTTTCTGATGTTAAAATGAACATGCAGGTGTTTTGAAAAAGCTGTACAAGAAAATCAAAAGTGTCAGAGTAAAACCATTTATTGTTGGAAAATGGTGTTGTCAAAACACACACACACATACACACATACACTCAGATCCAATTCTAAATTGGGTTACGTCTTCAAAACTTTAGAAATCATGTGTAAACTTCACATGAGGAAGGAGAAGACCTGAAATATTTTGTTTCCAGTGTTCTCATGGCCTATTATATTAAAAAAAAAATCCACTTTCCTATGTTCCATATTATACTTAAAATAAATAATTCATTCAGTTTCAAGTAATCAAGCAGAAAATCTGAAATATGTAATGTTTCTACTCGTAAATTGCATTAAAACAATGAATAATTTCATTAGTATCATATTTTTATATAATAACTATCTAAATTTCATTTACCTATATCATAATAAATAATCCTAATTTCACTTTTAGAATTTTCATCCCTGAGTCCCTATATTTTACATTAAGATGGATCTAGATTTAACAGCAATTGAACCTTTCTTCAGCTGGCTATAATGAAATGTTATAAATGGCAAAACAAACCACAGCCAGGAATTTAAAGTGCACACAGAAAAGTCCAATTAATATAATCCAGCTATATGTCTTTTAGCACCTTGTCACTAAAGATCCAATCTTTCATCCCTACTTTCATATGCTTTGGTCTTTAAACAAAATCACACTGTCTATCAATAACTGTCAGACACAGTTTCCCAAATAAGCCGCACATAAAACAAGCAATGACAACTTTATTAGCTCTGCTATGAGGTAGCTTTTTTAAAAAGAGTAAACTGACTATTAAAAAGTTTGCATTGATATAACTGATGGATGATGACAATGCATAAAAAACATCAAAGTTCCTTCAAAACTGGGCTTTTGCTTTTAATGGACACAATGCCACTATCATATCTTTTGCAAAGTTGTGCCATTTAACATTTAGTTTGTTCAGATTACTAAAAACAAACCAAAATTTATTGTAAAACAGAAGATGCAATAATATACCTAAAAATAGGTTATACCATTAGCATCTGTTCACCTGTTTTTCTCCTAATGTATCAAAAGGATCCCACATTTTCATATAGATTACCCTGTAAGTTTTATTCAATTAAAATTAAATAGAACCAACCAACTTTCCATTTATGTACTTAGTCATTATCCCTTTTTGTCACAAATTAGAATATGATAGCATCATTTTCAGAAGATACTACCAGCTCTTGAAAGCTGTGTATAAATTTGGTGCTCAAGTTGCATACCTTCTGTAAGATTACAATAGAATCCGTTCATGCCATTAGGAACAGATTCCTGTGTCACTGATAACGTACCTGCGTGCTTCCATGACCAAATGGAGTGCTGGATAAATTTGTAGCAATACTATGCAGGATAATTTCACCACTCATGGATCCTGAAGCAACATAGCAATCATTCCAATTGAATGACACACAAGTTATTTCTTCTCTATGATCCTGAAGAAGAAAATATGCAAGCTTTAATTTAATACAATATTCATGTGCTCCAAGAAAATGTTGAGATTACAAATACTTCTTTGTAATCCCCAATCCTTCTGTGTCCACTACTCAAATCAATGACACCATTTCTCATGACTCTGAAGGAAATACATTAAACAGTTGTGCAATTCTATAACAAGCTTAGAAGAGGTTTTTTTAAACAACAACGATCAAAAGGTAGCATTATCTTCCTAGTGTTAGTCTTCCATTCTCTGGATCTCTTTGGTTCCCCCCAAAAAATATTAAGTGCAGCCTTCAGTCTCTAAAAGGTTGCCTACTCCACCATCCTGGAATGGTTACCTCTCTCTATTGTAGCTTGCATTTTCAACCAATATATTAGTATGTAGTTTCTCTCAGAAATGATTAGATAGCAAATTCTTGTTCAAATGTCTAACTTTTCCTGCCTTCAAAAAATTAATCTCAGCAGGAATAAGACTTGTCCAATGCTTTCTGAGCTGGGATAAAGAATTTTCCCCAAAACAATAATTCAGAGGAAATATTCAATCAGGTGCTCCAATTGCTCATATAACTCCCCCCTCCTCTAATCAGAGTACCCTGGATCCTTCCAGCTTTTCCCTATCTTTCACTAAGAAAGATGCAAATCAGGTGCAAACAGACCCTAAAGAGGAACAAAGTCAATCATTCTTTTTACTACGATGTCTGCAGGAAGACAGAGACAGAAACTTTTCTCTCTACTTAGGGAAGGATGCAGCTCTTGCATTCAAACTTCCAGATCATCTTTCCTATAAAGTTTTTCCATACTGTATCTAATTATACATCCTCACATGTACATTCATTGCACAGTACTGAAAACATACAACCATACAAAATGTACCAAGTAAATTATATTTTATTATTATCCCACCACTGATCCTTCTTCATTCTGACAGAAGCTGTTATTGGAAGTACGTGACAATTTCTAATAATTCTCTCTTCTCTGTAACTCCATATGCCACCCTAATGATTCTGAAGACTTTATATCTTTGGAGAACGGCAGGAATGACACTCAGAGATAAAGGAAAACTTCCCATGATCATTGGCTGAGATAATATGACTCTTCTCTACTGTGGCAAACAATTGAATAGCCCTGCCTTTAGAGAGCCCATTAACTTGTCATTCCTTCTCTCCTTACTTATATTTTAATTTGATTTGAAATATTTGTTTCCCCTGCCAATTAATATAGCTATTTTATATTGGTTTTGGTTTAACTGTAATATCTCCAGAGAATTTTTTTGAATTGTAAAGCAATGTATCAAATGTCTGATAAATACCTGGAAGAGTTTGCATTCTGATACAGAATAATCCTTAAATAGTGTAGTACAGTACACACTGATGTGCATTCATAAGATAAGATAAGATAAGAATTCTTTATTGGCCAAGTGTGATTGGACACACAAGGAATTTGTCTTGGTGCATATGCTCTCAGTGTACATAAAAGAAAAAAATATATAATATAACCAATATATTGGTTATATTATATAACCAAATATAACCAACAAGTTATGCTAGAATATTTTGGGGGAACAGAGAAAATGTTTACTGCCTGCCCAATTCTGCTAAAGCAACCATGTGCACTAAGAATGTTGCTGATGATTATAACAGCATTTTTTTTAATTGACACAAATCTACAAGATAAATAATGAAGATGGTTAAAAAATAAGAAGACAAAATATAAGCATCAAATGTCAACACAAAACCCTACAGATACATCAAATTTAACCAACATCATTCAACAAAAGAGAAGATTAAGAGGAATGAAAATTTGCCTCTGAAGCATGTGATAGGAAATATTGTTCCTGAATTCTTATGTAGTTACTATTCACCTTTAGCACAAAATGGCCTATCTAATAACCATCTATCCAAACTATAGTGATGGGACTTAAGCTTTATCAAAGATATTAAAAGTAATATCTAGCTCTGGTAAACTTCACTTTTCTAGATAGCGATGACCTTCACTCTCAAATTGCTGAATGCTTCCTCATATCAAACAGATAGGGCCTACACGAAGATCCCCAGAGCCTTATCCATTGGTCAGATCCTCCAAAAATATCAAAGGCCAGGCTGCAGTAAAGTGGGACCTATATTCTAATTACTTCAGACCAGTCTTCAGGCTCTAAAACGCAACAATATTTTGTAACAGAACTGAAATTATCCATCAGTAAAGGAATACCCACACATATTCAAAACTGCCATTCCCAGAGTTTAGGCAAAACATTTCCCAACGTTTTTCAAAAACACTGTATTTTAACAAGAACTGCTTTTCTTCCATAGTGTTATTAATGATATTTACCTAACAACTGTCAGTCAGACTTCCCCATAATCTTAAATTTGCATACACATAAATGTCAAAGTATTATGTTCCCAGACAAACAGTAATTTAAGGGGAAATTCATTACCATTTTGCAATTACAGAAATCAGCACAGCAACTAAATTTCATAACAAAAATGCTACACAGAGATTAATAACAGATTAGGATGATTAACTGCCCCAACTGTAGTTAAACTATTGTAACTATACTTTGCTTTTTTTCATTAACTGTTTTTCCAAGCCCATCTTATATTTAATTAAACCGCTTAGGACACTTTATAAATATACATAAATAATGAAATAACTTATACTCCTTTTTACCAATACAGATAGTCCTCAACTTACAATCACAATTGAGCCCAAAATTTATGTTTCTAAATGAGAATTGTGTTAAGTGAGTTTTGCCCCATTTTAGGTTTTTTTCTTGCCACATTTGTTAAGCGAATCTGATTCCCCCATTAACTTTGCTTGTCAGAAGATTACAAAAAGGTGGTAACATGACTCTGGGACAACGCAACTGTCATAAATGTGAGTCAGTTGTCAAGCATCTGAATGTTAATCACGTGACCATGGTGATGCTGCAACGGTCATAAGTGTGAAAAATGGTCATAAATCACTTTTTTCAGTGCCATTGTAACTTCGAACAGTCACTAAATGAACTGTAAGTCGAGGACTATCTGTATATCTGAGGAACACTTTTTATTTATTTGTTAGGTATAAAACCTTTCATCGAGGCAATGTAAAATAGCACTCCCTCCTTTCATTTCTATCTGCATAATAACTGTGAGGAGTAGGCAACGTTGTGAGAGAGGCTGACTGGCCAAAGTCACCTGATGAAACTCTATAGCTGAGGATCAACTGGAATCTGGATTCCCCACCCCCACCCTGGTCCGAGTCCAACATCTTAAGCCACACACTTTGCTACACTACACTACACCATATCACTACAATTGTATTTATCTCACTCTATGATGTGAGAGATTTATTCAGGTCAAATAAGAGCATCAAGGTCAATTAAAACCATCAGATTTAGATTTAAGAAAGCAGACAACTTTTCCATCTCTGCAATAACTACATACTACTTAATTGTAAAGTCTGTATAATATCTAGCACCACTTCTAAATAGCTATCATTCTGCTAGCCCAAAACCATCTGTGATGTAAAATATGAGTTACATTTTGATATTTAAAGATTGGAGTATAAACCTAAAGATTTACAGGTGATATTAATCTCATATATATTAACTGATAAAAAAAGTCCATAATACAATATTGTATCTTACCTTAAGAGATCGGTGAAGTTTTCTATATTTTAAATCCCAGATATTAACAGTGCTATCAATTCCTCCACTTGCAACATACATAGAATTCGAACTCAAGCTTATACATGTTTGCTTTGCCTAGTTGGCAATAAATTAAAAAAAAATATCATCAAGATAATGTCGACATCAATTTTAAGCTAGGATAAAAAGTTAATACAATTTGAGGCACTAATATAGATCTGATTAAAATAAATGACATTTTATATTTTAATGAAATGAAGAAAACAGTGTTCAACAAATATGACACAGACAAAATAAAATGACATCATTGTGATGGATTATTCCATAGTTCGAATTTAATTTACCAACACCATACCCCAAAAGTTAGCAAAGGCCAATGAAAGCCCATTTTGATGTTTTTCCTTTAATATCAACTAATTAGTTTCATTAATTAGATTTATATCTTGCTTTTCCTCAATGAACTTATGGAACTATACGCTGTATTTTTTCTTTCTATTTTTCCCTCACAACAACCCTGTGGAGTAATGTTCCTGACAAAAAGTGACTGATTTTAATCTATTCAGCAGACTTCCATGATTGAGGTTGAATTTAGTCCAACACCTTAACCATTTTATTACTTTTAGCAGCAGAAAGATTAAAGACGAATTATAGTAATTATCTACAATGTACTACTGTGATTGATCAGTAATAATTGTTCTGGGTGCTTTTTAAATAGAAAAGAAGGATCAAAATATTTTAATTAAATAAATGAAAATGGATGTCTGAAATAAAAATCATAGAGCTAATAAATAACAGTGTGTCTACCATACTAAAATGTATATTGAGTGATCCATGAACAGTTTAATTTATATTGCTGAATAATCATCCATTCCCTTTCATTGCTTTTCTCTGCAGCCTTCACACTGCGAAGAAGTTTGAAGCAAATTATACATTTCCTTTGACAAATGAAATAGTTCTGCCTGTATAAAAATGCACACTACATAATTGTATACGAGGCTGGAAACAAATCATTTTCAAATCATTAATATCTGTAAGTAGCTGAGTATAGTCATAATACATCAACACCAAGCCAATGTTAGCCAATTGCAAAAAAGCTATGCTGGGTCAGATGTGGTTGGTACATAGATAAGAGGCAATCAGAAAATGTTAAAGTTGTCGACTAGAAAGTTCTTTTTCTCCAGAATATTTTTTTCAATGAGAAACAAGTTTGACAATGTTGTGTTAATAAAATCACATCACAGGAGCTGGGCTTAATTCAAAAGAACCTGGATGGCTTTCTATAGAACTTAAGCCAGTGGATGTAACATAAAAGGCATTGCTTTGGGAATGGCAAAAGACCATTCGCTCTGAAATATGTACTGGTTCTAGATACTATCAGAAAGATCTTAACAAGAACAGAGAGAAGAAAATTTCATGGTTAATAACAGCTTATTGAAGGCAGCATTATTACTGTATTTCAGGATTATTTTAATGCCACAGGTAATAATAGCCAATAAACACAGATATAGACAATGGGAATTATGATTACATAATTTGATACAATTTATTATAATTGTGATTATAAGAAACAGCAGAAAGTTCTAAGTTCCAAAACTGCAAAGAATCAAGAAAACACTGCTTTTAGATCGATTGCAACTTTGTCTCATGTCCAATAAGAAAAGTGATCATAAATCTTATATATGACTTGTTTTAAAAATGGTTTGGAAAAGATTAGAAAGCAGACTTATTTTAGCCATTAATAGCTGAGAGAGAGAGAGAGAGAGAGAGAGAGCGCAAATTATTGTCCAGGTGTGGACAATATTATAAACTGGAGTTAATCTAAAATTGAAGAAGAGCTTTCTAATCTCTACTAGTGCTCACTGAGTAATGAATACTGTATTAAGGAATTCCTGGATTGTTTACAATATTTCCTTGATTTGGATTTTAGATTACCAGATTTTGTTCTAGACCAATCCCTATGAATTAGCTTTGCTGCTATTATATTCTTACATACAAGTAGAGATCATATTTACTATTTTTTATTTGGAACATTCTGTGTTAAGACTAGCAGGTCTTTTTCCCTTACTTTTTATTTGGTAGAGAGGAAAGCGAATAAAATTGTCTTATACATATAAGTGCATTTTGTGAATTCTATTCATTAAAAAAGTGCCTGGAAGTGCAACAGTGGTACCTACTGTATATGCACTCTTTAGAGCAGCCATATTTTTTCAGGCCCATACAACTACTTTCTGTTATTGCTATATGATTTGGAGGAGAGGTGTTACTATAAAGAACTGCAGTCAGATGCTACATTCATGACCCTGCACACTCTGAAGCATCTTTCTGGAACCAAATCCAAAAGGTGACTATGAATTTATATAAATATCTAAATAAGCATTATGTATTTTTGAAACAGAGAATAGATAATAAGTAAAATTCATTTATTTGAAAATCTTATCAACTGAATCTAGAGGTGGTTTAATTCCAGGTTAGCAATGCATAGAACTTGCTAACTTGAGTACATTAACTTGAGTACATTTAAATTAACTTGAGTACATTTAAATAGCAATGCACTAAAAGATCACCTTTTAAAAAAGCTGTTCTACTTACCCCTTCAGCTAGTTCGAAGAGTGGAACTGGTTTTCCTTTACAATTTGAAACCACTATCTTATCACCAACAGCTGATGTTGTTACCAAAAAGTTATCTGAAAAAAATGTCATGGAACATAACATGTGCTTTTGTTTACGCAAAATTGTTTTAGTTGGGAAGAAACCCTCTTTTAAGTAGGCATTTAATCCCATACATTTCACAATTGAGAGAACAGTACATTTTCAAGAGTTAGTTTTTAAAAGATATAATTTATTTTGACAATGACCAATAATCCCAATAATCAATAGGTATCCTGGCCGTTCCAATACTGGTTCAGGAGCTGCTTAAGGACGAATAGACGAATAGACCCCAGTGATTACAGTGCAATTGGCTATATTCTGTGCAGTAGCACTGAGGATTTGTCACAAACACATGATTAATCCATCACAGCTATTTTACAGGACTAATGTAATAAATCCTTTTGCATTACTTCTCTTTTGCATTTTAGCATTTAATGACTATGAGCGTCACAGTTTAAGGATTGATATTATAGTATAGTTAGGCCATGTGTAACTGACACATTGGATGCCAAATTGTGATTTTAATATAGATTTTATCTGCTACTTATTATTTTATTCTAAAAATTTTAACTGAATATTCCTTGGGTGTTTTTATTTGTTCTGGTCTCTGGTCTTAGGTTGTAATAAACTTGATTTGATTTGACAATGACCAGAAATTATGAAAAGGTTATTAAAATATTCTCTTTTTGGAAAAAAATAAGGTGTGTCATTTGATATTTTATCATTATTCAAGACTTGATTAGCTAATGATGTTTACAATACTTCGTATACAACCCAATGAAACTATTTGTGTCTTTCTTTTTCTTTTTTCTTTTTTTAAATAATTTTTATTAAGTTTTCTTTTAAAAACACAAACAAATACATTATGTACATTAATTCTATAAAGTCCCTCAAATGGGACAACCATATTCTCATTTTACATCCATACATAAAATACAATTTTTTTTTATAACAATATTTTGCGATTTGTCAGATGTAAAAATAGCGAGCAATATGCTTCATAACTTCTTATGATCTTAGGTATGACAGCCTCTTTTGTATCATTCTAACCAACATATTTTTACACCCTTTGCAATTATCTTAGGTATAATAACAATTATTGGAGTATATTTATCTCTTCCTTTTCAACAGCAGTACTTTTCTCCATGTGCTAATATATATATTTATATACAGAAGAATGAGATCCATAATTAAGAAAGTGTAAATATAGTATTGATATATATATATATTTGTAATATATTTTATAATAAATGTTTCTTATAATAAATTTCTATATTTTTTTGAACTTAACCAACTATACCATTTTTCCCATACTGTGTAATATTCTGTTTCTGTTTTGTCATGTATTTCCATTGTCAGCTTGCTCATTTCCGCTACCTCTAGAATTTTCTGTATCACCGAGAACATAGAAGGAAT
>JANHGD010000375.1:0-12382 GCA_027560375.1 Imantodes cenchoa
TGCTGAACTGCTGAACTAGCAGTCAATTGAAGTAGCCTGCAGTACTGCACTCTAACCACTGCGCCACCTCGGCTCTTTAATAATATTAAAGATTAAGTATTTGTTGATGGTGAATTAGGCAATTGGCCAATAGGATCATTGATCAATGTTTCATCTTAGAAAAGAACTTTATTTCCAGTATATAAAGAATCCATTGGAAGTACTTATCTTTACTAATGTGGATATAGAGCAAATGATAGCATATTATATGAGTAACTTAAGACAGCTATATAACATATATTCCTCAACTCTGCATCTTATCCTAAAATGTTTTTATTTTACTCATACATCAAGAATTTATAACTTTTCCTCTTCCACTCAAACTAAGCACCATAGAAGGGAACATGAATGACATCATTAACAATCTTGGACTGCATCCCCAGAGATATGGTGTTGAAATCATGGGAACTGATAGCTCTTCTAAGACCAATGCAATTGCCAACATTTTTTGTCTTTCTGAATAAACATGGGAAATATACAAAACATCCAGTAATAATCCTAAAATAGGTTTACACAGTTTAAAAAGAAAGATAATTATAAATTATTGTTGTATGAAAAATATATTAAAACTAGCAGCCAGCAGAATGCACACAACGATGCATTCAAGTTAACTTCTTTCTCCAGTTCATTGATGAAGAGTTACATGGCTTCTTACCCGTATGAAGCTAGCTGGGAACCAGCCTTCATTCTCCATTATCCTACCCCACCACCATTCTTTGTTAGTAGCATCCATGACTTCAACAACATCGCCAGCCTTGAAACCTAGTTCTTGGTCATCCATAGTAACATGATCCCAGAGTGCTTCTGCATAGACCACACCACCATCACTGATAAGCTGAAACAGAGAACACAAACATTTTTACAAAGTCACATTGGAGAGATGAACCAGTTTGCTGGGAAGGAAAAGGCAAAAAAGGGGAGTGGGTGTTTTTGCCCTACCTATCCAGTAGGCTTTAATGGAAATGTTGTCAGTGATCTAAGAAAAATTAACAAAATTATGGCTTTGCTGAAATAAGTGCTCTCAACTTTCTTTTTCCTCTCTTTTCTGTCAAACCAGGAACCTAAAGTTTGCTAATGATTAAAAACTGATTAGCAAATAGGAAGAATAGCCACAATCAAGATGAACATATTACCGAGGTTATTGTATTTTTCCAAACAATTTCAATAACATTTGAGAAAAAATATTTTGAGTATCTTAATAAAATAATAGTGAAATATATTTGGCAGGGGAGGAAAGCAAGAATTAATTTTAAAATGTTACAAAATGCAAGAGCTAGGGAAGGCTTTTGACTACCTAATTGGGAACTATATTACCAGGCAGCAGTGTTAACATGGATGAAAGAATGGATTTGCACTTAGAAATTCAAGGCTATTGACATTGGAGTGACATGACTTGCAATTGGGCTGGCATGCCTTCTTGAGGTATGGGGAAAACAAGATACATGGTTACTTTCAAAGACACTATATAAGAAATGCTTTATTGTTAACATTGGAGAAAACTAGAGAACAACATTATTTGAAGATACCGGTTTGGCTTTTGACGATGGAAGCACTTATACATCCAAATATTATTAATATGGGAAATATTGTTAGATATAAAGATATTTTGACTGAAAAGGATGAGCTCTAAACTAAACAAGAATTGAAAATACAAGGAATTGATATGGCTTGGTATACACAACTGCAAATACAATCTAGATATGAAAAAGATATAAAATTATATGGTTTTTATATGGAATTGACAGAATTGGATAAGATATTAACAGGAACAGATGAGAGCGTGATAAAAAATTGTATAGTTATTTACTGTGTATTAAATTGGAAGAAGAACAAGTGAAGGAAACAATGATAGCATGGGCAAAAATCTTTGGTTATATGACAGAATTAGAAAAATAGCAGCAATTATGGGATAGAAACTATAAGTTAACTATGTTGACTACATATAAAGAAAATTTGTACAAGATGTTTTACAGATGGCATTTTTTACCGGCAAGGTTGGCAAAGATGTTTAAAGATAAATCAGCAAAATGTTGGAAATGCCACCACACATCGGGGTCATATTATCATATGTGGTAGACATGCGTAAAAGCTAAAAAATATTGAATAAAATATGTACATGGTTGGAGGAGATAATACAACAGCATATCGATCTGAAACCTGAATTATTTTTGTTGGGGATTTTACCAGAAACTTTTAGTAAAGAAAATGTATATTTGATAATTCACAAAATAACAGCAGCTAGGATTGTATTTGCACAAAATTGAAAAAATGAGATCCCTATGGATGAGAATGTGATTAAGAAAATATTAGAATGTGCAGAAATGAATAGGTTAACACTTGAAATTAAAGAGAAGGAACAATCGGATTATTATAACATATGGGAATTATTTTATCAATGGCTAGAGAATAAATATAAAAAGTGGAAAAAAGTAGAGAAATAGAGAAAATGTTTTAATAAAGTTAAATAAGTTAAAAAGAGGATTGTTATAGTATTAGGTATGGTATATACAGGTCGGATTTACATGAAAAGAGGCCCTAGGCTATTCCCTTTCACCTCCCATTTTTAAGTTTGTGATTGGTATTAACCTTTATAAAAAATGCTAACAATTTGAATATAGGCCTCTCTTGATCTTGAGGCCCTAGGCTGAAGCCTAGTTAGCCTATAGGAAAATCCGGCCCTGACCTCACCCCATTCCTAAGAAGTCTGTAAGGGGCATGCATAAGCACACTACTGTGCCTACCGTCCCTGTCCTACTGTCCTATTGCCTTTTTTTTACCTGTATCTACTTTGCTAGTGTTTATGCTTATACCAATACTATCTTGTACATGCTTGACAAATGAAATAAATAAATAAATAAACCCCTCCGTAGTTTGCTGCTGCCATTAAGTGGAATAGCGATTCCAAAATTTAAGAGCTATACCATTTAATGGTTATTTAACTTTTAACTTTTTAACATTTTAACATTTTTAACATTTTAACATTTTAACATTTACATCAGGTGAGTTGAGACAGTCTTTTCCCACAGCACTGACCATTTAGATCTTGGCCTCACCATCCAGGGGTGGGTTCCTCCCAGTTCAGACCAGATTGCCCAAACCGTTAGCGACCCGCTGGTAATGTGAAGATGGCAATCTGTTTCTGTCTGTGCCAGTCTGTGCACACTGCCATCTTTTTTTTTTTTTTTTGAATTTTCGGTGTTTTTTTCTCTGTTTAGATGGCTTCTCCTCATCCTCTGCTTGGAAAAAAGCCCTCCCGCCCGCCCCCGGGTTAATACCAACCTTCCTTTCTTTGTCCGAAGCACAGCTGAGAAGCTCCTCAGCTGTGTTTCAGGCTGAATCGACCTTCTGAGCGTGTACAGAAGTGAATTCGCATGAGGAGACCCACGCGAAACTTTGTGATGCGAACCGGTGGCGAAGGTAATTAGAACCCACCCCTGTCACCATCACAACTCTTCATTTTTTTTAAAAAGCAGCAAAGGTGCCTTTTATATGAATCACTGGTAGATTCGGAAGAAATGCAGGTAAGATGATCCTTTATTTGTGTACCTTCCCTAATTCCGTATTAATGGGTGAAGACATAAATTTATTTATTTATATCTGATTTGAGTTATTTTTTTACAAATAAGGTGAACATATCCAACACACACCTTCCTCCTATTTTCCCCAGAACAACAACCCTGAAGTGAGTTGGGCTGAAATTCACAATTCACAATGTACCATATTATCTTCAATGCTGAGCATTTGTGGCCTAGTACTATATGTGTTCTTTAACAAATGAGATTCGGTCGTCTTCTTCAAATGATTGTATTTTTAAAGAGCTGTCCAATTCAAAGCCAGTTTATAAATTAAGAAATTGACCATCATCAGTTAGCTAAAGATCATAGGATCATAGTTTATTTCTATTTAAACTGTAAGTCTTCTTTAATATTTGTATATGACAGAGATAGAGGGATGATAGAACCTTTAAATTAGTCTTGATGGCCACCTGGATAAGTCCACATTGTTTTTTATGACAACATTTCAGAAGTGATTTGCATTTGTCTTCTTATCAGAACTGAGTGAGAATGACTGACTTGAGGTTTTCCAGCTGGCCTCATGCTAAGGACTAGAATTCAGAGTTTCTAACCTGGCATTTAACCATTACACCAAATCGGCCATTGTTACATTGAAGCATTTTATGCACATCAGTGTCTTATCTGAGGTCCTTTTTGGGAAAGGATACAGTCCTCTTTTTTTGGCCCTGGGCATGAAGCTATTTTAATGTGTGAATATCCTCTTCTTGTCTTGGGCTATTTCAAAGCCCCAATGGCTGAAATATGAGAAGAAAGCATCCTCTCTCTCTCTATCTTTCTCTGTCTCTCTCTCCCCACCCTCTCCTGTTCCATATATACTGTAAGCTAGACCTGAGGAGCCAAGAAAGTTTCTACAGGCACACTTTGTATGTAGAGAACACTTCACTTTGGTTTAAAGTCACATCTCTTATCTTGACTATTTTCATTACCACTGAAACAAAACAGCATGAGATTCTGAAAATCTAATGTTCAGAGTCTGAATTACAAAGCTGGCTGACTTGCAAAGCTGGCTGATTTGTTCAACAGTTTTATTAAGGCAAGAGTGCATTTTCTAATTTCACTTTTTTGTAAGAGTGGTTATTTCCCTTCTGACCTCATCTACTGTCATTTTCAAAGATGCTAATAAAAAAAGTATTGTCTCCATAGATGTCTTAAATTTGCTAGCATAATTTAGGATCATCCTCTGATTTTTCTCTGTCTCTGCTTTATAAGGCCTACACACACAAACAACAAAGAATTATCCATTCTTTATTATGCCTGGGCTAATGCCTTTTTATAGGACATCAAGAAAAAATGTAGTATCACACCTAAAAAAAGCTATGATTACAGGCTTACTTCAGAATCAGAGAAACTTGCAAATGACACTTTATGTTATCTTTCTAGTCTTGAGGCATGCCCCATATCTTCAAATGTATCTTGTCATGAAAAATGAGAAGCATAATCCATCTCAAACAGAATATCTGCAGACCCAGTCGAGCTGCTTAAACTTCATTCACTTTCTGTGAAATGAAAGCATTTAACTTCTGCTGGATGACACTGTAGATGTCTTCAGTTCACACATTGGCATTCTGATGGAACAATTATGCATCTTTATATGATCAGTATGGGCTGTCTACCTTCTTTACCTTCCCTGTATGGGAATAAGGGATTAGCCAGCTGTTCTTTTTTAAGAAGAGAGGAGCTCAATAGGAATTTGGGGGCATGATCTAGTTCGCTTCACTAGTGCCTGTTTTAAATGTTTTTTACAGCTTTCATTTGGGCTGCATAACTTTAGATTCCATTTGGCATATTTGGATTCTGACCAGTGTTGTAGGAGGACTAGTTGCCCAAGCTGTTCTCGTCTGTGTTTGTGAACATTCTGAGATACCAAAAATAATGTGTGTGTGTGTTTGTGTGTTCTAATATATAGGCCATTATCTCATTGCTGACTTGCTTGAATGGGTAAGGCGATTTTCAACCTGTGTATCAACAGGATGAGGTACAAAAAGCATGGACAATGATAGGTGACTGCATAGATGATAAACGAATAGTTAGAGTAGATTTGTCACTGCAAACCTGAACAATAGCTTTTTATTAATATTCATAGAAGGAATGTTAACAATTGGAAAAAATAGAGACATTTGTGGAAGTATTGTTCAGTGAGGTACAAAGGAAAAAGAGGAGAGGGAAATTATCTCAGATGGTTACTGTGTTAATGCTTACTGCAGGCTGTATGCCATAATGAATAGCTTAGTTTTTGGAAACTCATTATTTTGGTCTCATGATACAAATATTGACTTTCATCTGTTCCCTCCATGGGCTAATCCCTCTTGTCATTCTCACCCCCATCCCAAATCCTCATTCATATATTTCAAATCCTCATTCATATATCTGGCAGCTTTGAGTTATGCTTTCAAGGTAGAAAGTACACAAAGACGTATGTCAAGTCAAGGCAGGGAAGTGTTGTTGACAGTCAAAGTTTTGTGCCTGAGGACATAAGCCTAAATCAAATTGACCACCTGCCTCTGGCTATAAAAATAAAATAAATCAACAATGGGAATTTGCTTTTATTTGGAGCGTCATGGATTGTGTTTCATATCTTGGAAGAATCATCATAGCACACACACTATATATAACCCAACATGTAGCATCTGTTGTGTTTACTGAATCATGTCATTATGTAAACTCATCTACAGGAACAGGATCATGAAACATAAAAGGGTGCCATTCTTGCAATGATGTAGCTATGAGACTAAATGTTGAGATTTACAAGGAATGCAACTTGAAAAATTCCTGAGCAGCGAATGATGTTCTCTTTTTCTGCAACACCACAAAAGCCAGGCAGGGGTAGAGCAAGTTAGTTTCTTGTTACATGTTATTCCCCAGACTGCAGTGTACAACTTCTTTCAATTTGATGGCTGAACAGGCTTTGTTTGACAAGTCAAAACTCATATTTTAAAAGTGATCATGGCCAATGAGAGTGTGTTTCAAGAGTTTTGAAGTGTACAGTGATGTTTTAAGCATCTTCATGATTTGAGGCCCTCATTTTGCTTATTAATTCTCCTTCCAGCCTTCATAGAAGCATGGGTTCACAGTATTGTCACCATCCATTCAGAGTGGCTGGAGTACAAGACAATTCTGGCAAGTTCTACTTCTTGCAGGTCTAGCTTAGAATATCCCTTTCTCAGTCTGGAATAAAGAAGCACCGTATTGTTCCTTACTATTGCAACACTGGAATAATGACAAAATTGCATGGCCAATTTTTTAAAAAAAATGGAATATCAAATATTTCCTCCTTTAAGAATGTTCTATAAGTAGAGCTTGCTTTAATCATTGTTTCAAATTTATTTTTCTTTTTTTAAATACTGTTTTAATTTTTTTTGCTATTCACTGACTATACCTAATTTTAGTTTACTTTATTACTCAGAAATCCAAAAAAAAATCAGACAGTGTGCTGCTAAACTGCTACTATCCAGTGCAGAAACTGGCAAAAATGCCTCATTCCACTTCTCCATGGGTGGAAGGAGAAGTGGAGATAAGAAAAGGAAGCAGGAAAACCGTTTTAGGGATAGAAATAATGATCTGAAACTGATTTCTGATAGACAACATGATCTTATGATACCATCACATTTTCTATAGGCTCTTGGTTTCCTTAGGATAAACTTATAACATTAAAACAAATGTTTTTCTCCTCCACCCCCTCCTCCTCCTCCTCCTCCTCTTTAAGAAAGAAATAAGATGTCACTGAATCTGCTACCTAGAGCATGATCAGCAATGAAGTACTGGAGTAAAAACATAAGCATTAGCAGTTCCTGCTTGGCTCAGTAGCCAATCCTCTTAGGCTTCAGTCTACATCACCCTATTCCTTAGTGTCTTCATCTTCAAAGTAATCATAGATATTTGTGCAGATCTATTTATTACGTTATTAATGTACTTTATATTAATCACAAAATATCATATGTAATCTATATTAGATTAAATTACTTATGTATGATATGTTTACTAATGTTAATATGTTTGATGATCTAAACTAAATCCTCTGCCAGTTATTGATGTCAGTATTGCCACATTAAGCCAAAATGTGTATTGATGCATTTTCTGACACCAGGAGAGCATCAAGATGAAGGAAGCTGCATAGAGACTGTAGACTCCAGGTGCCACACTGGGAAATCAGTAGGAAGTACACTGAAACACAATGTTGAATCCATCATTAGCAGAGGTTCCCTGCTGCATATGGCTGATCCCCAATTGTAGGGGTTGAAGAGAACAAGGTAGAGGGACAACAGGGATAGCTTCCTTATCCCCACTCCATCACCTCACATACAGGATTTTCAAACAATTATGTCCAGAGAGCTGTGGGTTTCACATAGATTCCAAATGTAGATGCAAGCTAGGTTGTGCTGTTGAATTGAGCATAGCTGAATCAGCCATGCAACGAATCGGCCATTCATGTCATGGTGTGTGCAGATGGATATCAATTAAAATTATAGCTACCCCAGTCCAAATGCTAACAAAAGAGACAATCACTATTTTCGGTCAAAACAATAAAGGTAACCACACCTGCTGATATTTGCTTCAACACTGCACAGCAAATATCAAATTTGCTGATATTTACATGAGGCTACCCTTGAAAAGTGTTTGGAGACTTCAGTTAGTCCAAAATGCAGCTGCGCAGGTGGTAGTGAACGTTCCGAGATTCACTCATATAACACCCATCCTCTGCCAGCTGCATTGGCTTCAGATTGGTCTCCGGGCCCAATTCAACGTGTTGGTTATCACCTATAAAGCCCTATATGGCAGAGGGCCAGGTTATCTGAGGGATCGCCTACTACCACATGCCTCCCTAAGACCGGTAAGATCCCACAGAGTGGACCTCCTCCAGGTTCTGTCGGCCAAACAGTGTCGGCAGGCGAGACCGCAGGGGAGAGCCTTCTCTGTGATGGCCCCAAAACTGTGGAACCATCTTCCACAGATTCGGACCTCCCCCACCCTCCTGGCCTTCGCAAAGCCATTAAGACCTGGCTCTGTCGGCAGGCCTGTGGGAGTGGGACAGGGTAAGACATCAAAGGTCCCGCTCCTTTTATATTGAAGGATTGATTGTGAGTATTATTTTTATTATTATGGAATTTTTAACTGTGTATTGTTACTATGTTATTATTGCTGTTTTTTAATCTTTTTATTCATTGTCATATTTACATTGTTTCTTATTATTGGAAGTCCCTCGGGAGTTGGGCGGCCTACAAATATGACTAAATAAATAAATAAATAAATAAGAAAAGATGTATGTGTTTCATTGGCTGTGTGCAAATCACAACAATAAAAATAGCTGAAACTCCAATTTTTGCTTTATAAGCTCTGTGAGTAAGCATATAAATTTCTACATTTTGGGGGGCTTGCTGAAGAAAATAATATATCTTCCAAGGAAAAGGCAGGCAGACTTAGGGGCATATGGCCTTCTGGAATCAGGGGCTATAGAGATTTTGTCTGTGTTAGCATCTTGCAGGAAAGGAGACCTGAGGAGTGATTTCAGAAGTAGGTGGAGGTTTTAGGGGGGAAAAAACTACCTGAACTGATAAAGCCAATAATTCTAATTAGGAGGAGAAAAGTATGAAAGATTCCAAATTCACTGATATTTTTCAGCTCCTCTGAGCATCAAGCTGAGCCCTGGAGACTGATGCCTCCTGGCAAACAAGCTTAGTGAAGAAAAAAATACCTTAGAGCCTATTAAGCTGTTTGGAGCAGCTCAAGAAAAAGAAACAGACAGGTAAAGGAGTTTTCCCTTACTTTACTCAGCAGGCACATCTTGTTTCTCCTAGGAGGTAAAAGGTTGGGAGGTGTAGAGCACCCTCTCTTTAAAAGTTAAAAATTCAAATGGAAATGGTAAACCATGGCAATTGGACTTACATAATAATCGGTTTCCATCTGAAACACAAACTGAGCCTGTTATATGACCTCTTTGGCCTTGTATTTTAATCCTTCATGACCAAAGAAGAGAGACAGCAATAATCATGTGATTGTTTGAAGACAAAACATTTCAAAAATGTTTGATGAGTATATGTAATTAGAATATGATTCATTAAGGGCAACTGGGGGATTCTGGGAGTTAGTCCAAACATCTTAATAAATCTTAAAGTTGTTAAGTTTGAAAAGTTGATCTAAATGCAGGCTTTCATTGTTGTGTATTGACTTCCTTCCCCGCTCACCTTGTTGTGGTCCGCCAGCAGCCTGTGCAGCTGGTAGCGGATCCCACCTGAGAAGAGGCTGATGTGGTGATGCGCCAGCAGCCTGTGCAGCTGGCACTCAAGTCGGACAGTGAGGAGGCTGGCGAGGACTTGGTGCCAGAGGCAGAGATTCAGCCAGGGCCTTCAGAACCTCCAGAAACTCCCATCAGTGATGAGGCAGAAGAGGAGGAGCCTATTCTCAGAGCTGCCAAAAGACAGGAATGGTTCCTCAGGAGAAGGTCTCCTCAGAAGTAGGCTTGGGGCTAATTGGCTACTCCCCTACCCTATTTAAGGGATGATGACACAGGTGGCACTTTGCAGGAAATAACGTTTGTTTATATGCCTTCATGTCTGGACTTCTTCAATGTCTGCTCGGCTCATGTTCTTGTTGTTGGCATTCTTCCTGCAAAGTGCCTCTAGGCATTTTGCCAACCATTGTAAGCTTCCTGATATCTCCAGGACTGTTTGCTCAGACTTGATTTATTATTTCATGGACTCCGTGCTGGCTGTTAATGAAGTTAAATTAACAGCCGGTGTTCAACAAAGACTGATTTAAACTGTATTTTTGTTTGATGACTACTAGAAAGCTCATTAGTAGTCTTTAATTTAGTAAACAAACGTTTGGAAAGAATTTGTGTGTGCTGCGTTCTTTGTGGGCCGTAGCTGGGGCAGAACACACCTGTGTTTTCTAAACATGTTGGATGCAGGGGCAGGTCCCTCTTACCTGCCTACCGGTGCGTTGTGTATGCATCAACATGTTTCACGCGCGCATCCCCTTATGTGATTTTGTTTCCGCGTGCGCAGGAAGCAAAAAAATCACCAAAATCTTGTGAGGGATGCTTGCATGCACATGATTTTGGCAATTTTTTGCTTCCGTGCATGCCAAAAATTCAAAAAAAAAGATGGCGCCAAGCGATGGACCAGCGAAGATGGCACTGGAGCCGTCATGCGCAAATTGCGCAATTGATGGGCCACTACTGGAACAGCGTATTGGACCGCACCAGTAGGAACCCACGACCGGTTGGATGTATCATTAGCTGTGCTTAAATGCAAAATTATACAAAATGCATTTTACATAAGTCCGTTGTGGGATGTTCTGTCTCCTATAAAGCTATTCATTTTGCACAAGTAAAAAGACATCAACTATATATTTTTACAACTTAGAGTAATAGTGCTCAGATATAACCAAAACTGGTTTTAACTTAAAATAAAGTGACCAGACGTCCCGCTTTTGGCGGGACAGTCCTGCTTTTTCCTGATATGTCCCGCGTCCCGCCCCCTTTTTTAAAAGTCCCGCTTTTGGGACGTCTGGTCACTTTAATATAATAGTTTTCTCCTTCTCTCCCTCTCTCCTTCTCTCTCTCATTCTGTCTCTCTCATTCTCTATCTCTCATTCTCTGTCTCTCATTCTCTCTGTCTCTCATTCTGTCTCTCATTCTGTTTCTCTCTCATTCTCTCATTTTCTCTCTCATTCTCTCATTTTCTCTCTCATTTTCTCTCTCATTCTGTCTCTCTCTCATTCTGTTATTCTCTCTCTCATTCTCTTTCTGCCATTCTCTCATTCTCTCTCTCTTTTTGTCTCTCTCATTCTCTATCTCTCATTCGCTCTCATTCTGTTTCTCTCTCATTCTGTCTCTCATTCTCTCATTCTCTCTCTCATTTTGTCTCTCTCATTCTGTCATTCTCTTTCTCATTCTCTTTTGCCATTCTCTCCCTCTCTCTCATTCTCTCTCTCATTTTGTTTCTCTCATTCTCTATCTCTTTCTGTTTCTCTCTCCTCTGTCTCTCCTTCTCTCTTCTTTCATTCTCTCTCTCTCTCTCTCTCTCATTCTCCCTCTCATTTTGTCTCTCTCCTTCTCTCGCTCCTTCTCTCTCTCCTTCTGTTTCTCCTTCTCTGTCTCTCCTTCTCTCTGTCTTTCATTCTCATTCTCCCCCCCTTCCCCCTCTCTCTTTCTCCATCCCAGATTTTTTCCTGGGATTTGGCCTTAATTCTTAAGAATATCTTCTTTGGAAGTGGGGAGAAACCTTGCACATTATGAGACAGTTGCATTCGTCTATGGTGGCTAAAAATCAGGAGCATGGTAGGCCTTTTCCAACTAGCAGATTTATTAAAAAGCATAAGTTTGTATGGGCTACAGCTATCTTCATCAGAAAAACAGCTTTAGAAATGTTTGTTTTCTTCTCTCTCCACCCCCCTCTCTTTTTCAGGAGTGATAAAACCTAAATGACCTAACAGGCGGGTAGATCTAGCCAGCGTTCTAGTAAGTCTCCACTTCTGTTTTTCTGGTATTAAGGAATGAAATAGGTTAGATACCCTACAAGCCCCCTCTCTCTATTTTAGAAACTACACTACAATACCCCAAGATGTACTGAGTACTTCTGACAGAACTTCTTACACTCTTCTTTAAGGGTGTAAAATATTCCTTAATAATAATAATAACAGAGTTGGAAGGGACCTTGGAGGTCTTGTAGTCCAACCCCCTGCTTAGGCAGGAAGCCCTACACCACTTCAGACAAATGGTTATCCAACATCTTCTTAAAAACTTCCAGTGTTGGAGCATTCACAACTTC
>JANHGD010000376.1:0-13139 GCA_027560375.1 Imantodes cenchoa
TGTGATTACATTTAAGAAAACTTTCTGGGATTAATATACTGCCATAATGTACATTTCTCCAATTCTTTGCTATTTCTGTGAGTCAGGCACACATGCACAGAAATACATTATCTGTGCTGTTTTCTGTTTGGCAAATTGCTGGGAGGCAGAGGCCTTTTTTCCTTTTTTTCCTCCCCAAAAGTAAGGTGCGTCTTATATTCTGGTGCGTTTTATACTCCAAAAAATACAGTAATCTCTCATTATTTGATGTATATACTAAGTATGAGGTAAACAATTGGAAGAAGTTAAACTGTTTCAAAGTTGGGAAATGATACATCAAAAACTTGTAGTATGCTGATGACATTACCCTGATAATTGAAAATTTAAATGTCCTAGTAATTACAGTTAAGGAGTATAGTCAAAAATAAGACTATTGGTAACATATGAAGACTAAATTAATCACAATAGGTACAATAATTAGCATTATAAATGGCAACGAATATATTGATGTAGTGGATAGTTTCTATTAATAGCCTTTTAGGATCAGCTATTAACACATAATGCAAACAATAAATAGCAGTCAATAAAGATAGCACAAAGTACCACTTGATAGAAGACCAATGAAAGATTTAGAGGTATTCAGGCATTTATTTGTTTGTTTGTTTGTACCACCAGCAGGGGTGGGTTGTGGTTTTCTTCGCTGCCGGTTTGCTCCTTTACACACCACATGCACACATGTGCAGTACTAAAAAACCAGCTTCTGCACGTGCGCAGAAACAAAAAACAAGATAGCAGCGTCTATAGCAGCCGAGAGAGCCAGTTTGGGGATGTGGAAGGCCTGGGTCGCTGCTGGTTGTAGTGACCCAGGCCACCAAGTTACTACCGGTTCCATAGGATCAGTCCAAACTGGGAGGATCCCACCTCTGCCGCCAGCCAACCATCACACAGGTGACTATAGGCAGTATTTTACTGTATATGGAACTACAAAGATTAGAAGAATGCAAACAATGGTTCTCCTTGTGACACTTCATAAATGGGAAAGTTGGATTTTGAAAAAACTGGAGAGTAGAGTATTGAGACATTTGGTGTTAAAGAAGACTGCTAAGAATATTGTGGATATTTTTTAAAAAGTTCATAGAACAAATCAATTCAGAGTTCTTACTTATGGCACAAATTGTCAAGTTCACATATTTTGAGAATATTATATGATGAACTAACTCTTTGGAGAAATCTATAATGCTAGAAAAGGTGGGAAGGAAATAGAAGGAGACAACTAGCAACAAAAATTGATAAATTCAGTTACAGCAGTAATGAATACACTGTTGAAGATTTGAAAGAACAGCTTAAAAACATATCATTCGGAACAAAACTTAAGAGGTTATTAAGAGTCAATACTGCCTTAATCCCACATAATCAATCAATGCCATAAAGAATTTAAGTTACTCTCAACTCATTTCATTTCATTCTATTTACTTTGATAGGTGATTCCTTTTTAGGCCTCCTCACCCATTTCCAAAACTTATTTTTATTTCCAGCAAAATCACTGTCCATGTTCTATGCAACATTGCTCTGTATTTCATAAACTACAACCTTTAGAACCATATTTTTCTATATTTACATTATACAGTAGTTTTAGTGTTCCTTTTTGCAGTAATCCTTCTCTTATATGCATGTTTCCTATTCCCAATTCATTTCACTTCATCATTGCACCAAGCATTCATTTTCCTGTTTCCTATTAGAATAATTTCATATAGTTCTGTGACACTTGTAAGCACAGATCTTTCTGATTTTCTCCAAGCAGCCTTCACATTTTTATGGCCATATTCTATTGGTAAATTATGTTAATTCTTTCATGCTGTATTAGTTATAGTATTACATACTGTTTCTTTTTGTCATTGTTTAATTTGCAGCCTCTTTTTTCTTCCTTTCTTTTTCTTTTACAAAAACTTCACTTTTGACACTATATAAAAAAAGCTTATGCCAAACGCCACATCAATCTTTTATCCTTCACCAATATTCTGACTTCTTTTATCATAAACAATAAAAGCAATCATGCATCTATTTCCATTCATTGCTTTGCCATGAATATACCTGAAATGTTCTATGTTTAAACCATGTGTTCAATACATTATTCTAAGATGATGCTCACAAAACAATCACCATTCATATTCATTCTTAGATTTCCAAATGACCCAGTCACATGTGTGATACTCTCTTATTTCATTCCCACCAGTCTCTTCATGTCACACAGCAGAATTTTTCTATGAATGACAGTATATTAATTCACAATATTCTATTTTTTATTAAAACTTATTTCTGGTTTAAAGGTGTCTGAAAAAGTGGTTATGGTGGGCAAATAATGGAAAACTTAATCTATTTTCTATGTTCTTTGTAACATTGTAGAGTAAAGTTTGTGTAATAATGGTGCAATTTTTGTCCATTTTTGTCATTTGGATGAAACCAAAAAATCATGTAGATACCACTGCTATAGTTTATTATTATTATTATCATTTCCTGGAATGTACCGAAAATCTGTCACCAAAGTATGGATTATGACATATGTGTGTGTACACACACACACACACACACACACACACTTATACACTTTCAGTATAGACTTATATACATATGCAAAACATATTATATTAATTCATAATTCCTGATTTATTGACATACATTCAATTCTTTTAGTCATATGTAAACCTATATCTTCATTTCTCAATTCTGCCCCATTCTATAATATTTGGCCATGTTCATTAAGAATCTGTTAAATGTTTCTTTTTTATTTGTCAGATACAATAATGTATTTATTCATTTTATTTGTTAACTCATTTCTCTAATTCCTTGTGTGCAATCTTCCATCTCATAGAATGTATGAGTTGGAATAAACAATTTAATGTACTATTTTGCCAAGTATACAAGTCCATTAACACAGGATCCCTATAATACAACATTAAATCCTTCTTAAGACAATTCCAGAGAAAGAGAATCTACCACCTGATGGCATGATCATTATGGTAGATATAATGATCATGCCATCTATATAATCCATCTATCTATATAATAAGATAATAACACTTTTTGCCCATCATGACTTTCGCTAATCAACTCTTTGGCATATTTGTTGTTGTTGTTGTTATATAAGAGCTATCAATGCCACATGCAGCATTCCTTACTAATGGTGAAATTATTATCAGAGTATTTTGACATATTTTGGGTCATTATGTCTCAAATAGAGCCGAAGTCCAGCTTTCCAATATAAATTGGGATTCCTAATCAAGATACAATCAGAAAACTACCTTGTAAGACAATATATTATTGTTTACATCTCACCAGGTTAGACGTATATGCAGCATACTGATATGCATTCAGGATGCTCTTGTATTCAATAAAGTGAACTGTATCCTTGCAAAGAAGGAAAAAATAAGAGTCAAACCTGTAACAACTCCATCCTCTTTCAAATCATTCAGGATTAAAAAAATTTCATTGAATCATTCAAGACTGTTTGTAAATAGATAAGGCCATAATGATTAAAAAAAAGGACTTTTATAGAGTCAGAAGAATACATCATTCTATTGCTGGTGTCACCAGAGCAGCTGGAGTATACATGTATGTTGGCATCAAGAGCATGTTGGGCTGGGACCAAGGAATATAATGTACCATCGGAACCCTTGGTCCCCTGAATGAATGTATTGTAAGGGTTTTTTATTAATTAGTTTATTAGAACGGTGCATGGTTTTTAATGTTTTAACTGTGGTTTCTTTTATTGTTTATTTTCTTTTTTAACTAATTGCTGTTCATGTACTGTTTTTTATTGTTGTGCACCGCCCTGAGTCCCTCGGGATTGGACGGCATACAAATTTAAATAAATAAATAAATAAATAAATAAATAAATAAATAAATAAATAAATAAATAAATAAATTTCTGTTGTATTTGCAATTCATTTAGAGTTTTTCCTGTAGTCCATCAATTTGTTGCAATAGCTGCTAAGAGACTAAAAGTTATTATGCAGCCGGCTGTAAATTTAACCTGTATGAGCTAATGCAGATGCCAGTCTTTGATTATTTAGGTAGCCTTCCTAGATTAGTGGATTAAAAGCCATGCAATTTTTACTTGAATTGGAAATGTGACCAAGGCAGGATAGGACTAGACATCTGTTCCAGCACTCAGGCATTTTTTTTCTTTTTTTCTTTAATTGAAAGGAATGGCCCTTCTGTGGTCTTGTGAAAGGGATGGGATTCTGGGATCTTTAGATGCTGGGTTCTGAAGGCACAATATACAGACCTTTCAGACATACATTATCATCTGCAAGAAAGACATGGGCATCATGGAGACTTTGCAGAGTCCATCATCTTCTCTTGCTGCTTTACATAGTGGGATTACTTGCACTTCTGTGAGTGAGTCACAAGCACAGTGTGGGAAGTGCTTTTCCTTTAACTGGGAATGTTACTATCAACATATCCTAATTTACAGTCAAGTCAGAACAAAAAAGAATTAAACTGAGGTGGTCTTCTTAAATCAGGGTAGCCAATAATTGTAGGAAGAGAAGCTAACACTGCTGTGTTGCTCTGTGTTAGTCCAGCCTATTTAAAGCGCCAAAAAGAAAACATGAGATATCTAAATATTTTTAAGGTAACTTTTACCTAGCCTAATTTTTAAAATGGGGCTCTAGCAAAGCAGATATTGCAGTCTTTATAAGTGGGAACATTCTCATTTCTACTTTTACTACAAAAAAAAAATATTAACTGAATGTTTTCTTCAAACATCCAGATGTTGCCTTTTTTAAACAAGCTACATCACCTTGATTTATAAGTGTGTTTTTATGAAGCTCATCCTTGCATTACTTCGATAATGCGTCAAGTTTTAAGGGCATCATCCGCCCTGCTGCCACATTGCAATAAACATCCAGCAAATTTAAATTCCTGAAAAAGGTGTAGTTAGCGGAGACTTTCACATTGACGGTTTATTTGATTGCCATGATTACATCCTATGACTTTCTGTGTTTTAGAGGTTTGGGTATATTGAAGTGTGGAAACATGAATATGATAAACTAGTGTCTATGATTTACTTAATTTATGTTTGACAATAGTTGTTAAGGGTTTTATGAATGTGGGGTGGGTGGGGATTGTGTCAACAGCTCAGAATTTGTATGTATGTATGTAGGCAGAAAACAGGAGTTCGGCTTCTAAAATTATTTAATTTTTCCTCAGTGTTTGAATGTTTTTTGTAAATGTTAATAATAAAAAGTGTAAAAAGGAAGAATATAGGTATTCTTAAAACATTTCTTTGACTCCTTTTTGAAATAAAATATATATAAAATGAAAAAAAAAGTTATTATGCAGCCGGCTGTAAATTTAACTTGTATGAGCTGATGCAGATGTTGAATTGTGCCTGAAGATAATATTGAGCCAAACTCAAACAAAGGTGGACTTCATAAGCTTCAGTTCTGAAATTAATCAAGACCTACCTTTGCAGCTTCATTTTATTTTCTTCTAGTTTTAAAAACAGTAATATAATAACATTTCAAGTGTTTACCAGAATCCCTCTTTATAAAATCTCACCAGTGGTGGGTTCTAAATTAGTTTGCTACCAGTTCATGCTCACGCTCGAATTATATTACATTCTTCTGTTATGCTGAAACATTTTCTTCAGACATTGTTATTCAATTCTGATAAATTGATTGATTGATTGATTGATCCATACATTGATAGATTGATTTCTATGGGTTACTAAACTTATGTTAACTACAATATAGTTAATGTCAGTGGTGAAATCCATTTTTTTTATTACTGGTTCTGTAGGTGTGGCTTGGTGGGCTTAGTGTGGCTTGGTGGAAGTGGCAGGATACTGCAAAATCTCCATTCCCACCCCACTCCAGGGGAAGGATACTGCAAAATCTCCATTCCCACCCCACTTTAGGAGCAGCCAGAGGTGGTATTTGCCAGTTCTCCGAACTACTTAAAATTTCCGCTACCTATTTTCCAGAACTTGTCAGAACCTGCTGGATATCACCCCTGGTTAATGTGTATATGACAGACGGAGGGTGAATCCTTTCGGCTATAGAATCATACTTTTTCAGGTGTTCTGCAGCCTTCCAGGCTCCCAGGTTGCAGGTATATTCATGGGACAATATAATGGGGAACTTCTCCCATGTAAATGTTTTTAGCTAAGGAATGCGGGCAGACAGGAAAGGTGAAGAATGATTAAGGGAAATATAATGCATAACCCAACAACAATAGAATGTTTTGCTCCTTTAAATAATAAAAGTTTGAAAATATCCCCAAAGGAAAATCTAAAAATCCAAAGAACTGAGCTACTAAAGCAGAAACCTTTTTTCACAGATGAGAAAATTTGGAGAAACACATTTTGGCAAAATATTACTATGTATGTGAGGTTCTAAATGCAGTGCCTATGAGCACTAATATATCCACAAATTATTCTGCTAATGACTGCCAGCTTCCTATACAAAATGAGTTTAATTTTAGTTTCTTTTAATTAACATGGGGAGAAATGGCATTCTGCAATGCAAAGTACCAATTTCTAATATAGTTATTATTTTCATGTGTGCATTGGGGTTTACGCTTGTCTATAATACATTCAGTGTAAAAAGTGATATTACACCTATTTTTTTAAAAAAAATCTTTAGGTTAGAGCTATTATATCTCTGCTGAAAAAAATTCAAAGTATCACTAGATGGTATAACTTTTCTGTCATCTAATGTTTACTTCAGTTTCTGAAACCAAGAAATGGTAACCCTATTTTTCCTAAAACTTTCCTATATATTTCCTCACATCTCTGTTCTGTTCAGCCCCCAGTAACAAACTTGTGTTCTACATTTTACACCACAAACTGCTGTTTATTTTTCCACAAAAAGCATCATAACCTTCCTTTGGGAAAATCAGTGTCGATAGGTATACAGTATTAAGTGTGGTGGATACCTTCAGCCTAGAGTGAAGGGAAAGTAAATTGGTGTCTCATTAACAATGTCCTGAGGCAAGGATTATATTCTGGCAAATTGATCTGGCAGCTATTTTGAAAACTGGCAAGTCTTTTCTTATAACTGCCTTGTAACAGTATCTCACATGTCAAATTCCAAATTCTAATTTCAGGTCTGACTATCCACCCAAGAAGGTGGCCTTATCAATTATTTCTTAAATGGTTAGCTATAATCTATAAGCAAGACCACCTCTTAAATCCACTGAGGTGGGAAATATAGTCCTATATAGAAGACATCAGAGCACTTTGAAGAAAAGTAGAATAGCCTGTGGCTTATTCCGCTATCAAGTTGAAAAAATATTAGGTATAATAAGGACAGAAAGGGACAGTAGAATTATCTCTTTCTCCAAGCTTTTGCCTTATTATCAACCCATGAATCTCATTCTTAAGCAATCTTTTTTCTGATGATGTATCATGAGCAGTGACAAAGCAAGAGAAGCGTGTAGGTCTGAATGCTGTGCTTAGGTCATTGTGATTTCTGGTTTGCTTATATCTTTGCTTGTTTTTTAGCTGCAGTCTTGGAATGACTTTGATAGGACATTCACTATTGTCTAAAATGTTTTCTATTCAAATATTGTTGCAAGATGGATGGAACACTAAAACTGGACATTTAATTGCTAAATCAAATAAATTTAATAATAAGTAAGCATATAGCGGTATATTATCTATCTATGTTTCTATCTATATGACTTGTTTGGGAGATCAACAAAAATAATAAAGCACCGTCAAAGGTCCATAAGGAGCCCATCTTCCTTCTGCAGACTAATACTTATTTTCTAAAAAGAAATCAAAACAAAACAGAGAACAATAATGTTTCTATACTGCCAAACAGAGTGTTCTCATTCAACCAAAGAAGGCAACAAAAATCCAAGTATTGAAAATCAAATGCTGTATAAAAGAAATTTCAAACATCAGGGAACATTTAGATATGATTAAAACCAAAATAGAAAGAGAAATAAATGGATAAGTATCTTTCCCCTGTAACAGTTCCATTTCACACTCCAGATACTTACAATAGAGAAGTGTGATTACCTTCCACAGGCTGCTACTCAGTAGGATGAAAGCTTTGCTGGGTCAAGAATTACAGATCACTATTACTGTAAATATAATGAGAGATTCCATTCTTCTTTTATATTGACTACAAGTGCATAGATAACAGTATAATGAACTGGAAGGGACACAACTGATTTAGATAAGCGAAGGAAGAAAGGATCAGTTTTGTTGGTTGAAATTATGCAAAAACAAATGTAATTGCAGGAACTGACAACTGCTACACTGCATTTAACTACTATATTTTCTTTCCTTGGAATGTGATCTATCCATTTATGTTTGGATTTTCATGAAAGATGGCAGAAAACTGAGGTATTTGAAAGCAAGTCAGCAAAGCATCAATCCATAACAACTTTAATTAAGAGAAAATATTCTGAGTCTGAAGAATGATAGGTATTATTACAATTGAAAAACGGAGACTTGTTTTGTTTTTAATGTCCCCCTTTTCTCCACCAGCAAAAAGACAAATGTTTGCTTTCAGAAAAAGTTCTCTTTTCTCATTGATCATATCTATTATGGCATCCAGTTTGTCAGCACAGGGCTAAAAAATGTCCTCAATGTTCCTGTTATCCACTGTACTGATAAATTAGCCCTCTTTAGACATTAGTCAACACATTAGGTCTTCGGATTATGCTAAATCGGGCCTCTTTGGACCCTCTGCTGTGGCTCCCTAGTTGGGTGATTGCACCACTGACTGGCCCCGCCCCTCGCCTTCCCTCCAAGTCACTTTTTGCCTGGCCTGAGAAGGTAGGGGAAATGACAGGGGATGGAGCAGGGATTGAGGCTGACTCTCCAGCATCTCACTCTTTCTGGATCTTCTTCCAGCTCCAGTTGGTGCTGGGCATGTCTTGGTCACTTGGGGAGACACACAACCTGCTCTCTGCCCTGAGACACTGGCCCAATCCAGCCTCAACCAACATCGGCCTCACTAACACAAAGGCTGGTGAGGTGGGAATGGGATCCAGGAGGAGGGAATGATGGAAAGGGAGATGGATCCACAGCACCCAGCATGGGGGACTTTCACAGCCCAGAGGATGCTTTTCAATGAAATCCAGCAGCGGCACCACTCCACTGGATATAAAGAAGCTCAGGGCAGCGGGAAAAGGAGGCTGGCCCACCAAATCTCACACAGCCACCCCAGGGGTCAGGCTCGGAGAAAGCCAGAGAGCCCTCACCAAAGATGCTCGCCCGTCAGCTTGTTGCCCCCTTTCTCTGTATCTCTCACTCTCTATATCTCTGGGTGTGTATCTCTGTATCTCTCACTCTTTGTCTCTGTGCCTCTTCTCTCTCTCTTAGAAAGCCAGCAAGCTTTCCTTGGCACTCTTTGCTACTCCTTTTCTTTCTTCTTGGCAACTTTTTGGAAATCCAGGCTGGCTGAAGAATGAGCACAAGCCACGGCGGAGACTTCCCTTCAGGCGACCCTCCTCCTCCACCTCTCGTGACCCCCTTGCTGGCTGTGACAAGTCCGGGAAGGTGCACGTGAGTGGGGAGACCATCCTCAAACAAGTGCCTGGCCACCCTGCATATGCCTTTGCTGCCCTTTGGCCGAGCCCAGCTGCTTGCTTGAGAAGGGTCTCCCAGCTTGTGCGGACCCGCCTGGCCCCACCACAGCTGGCCAGGGGGTTGTGAGAGAAGGAGGGTCACCAGAGCCTTACTGCAGGAGTGAAGCGGCCCTGTACTTGTCTTCGTGCCACATTTGTACTCAAGGCAACCCTCATCTCCAGCTACTTCAGGCTTGGAGCTGTAAGCCAGGTCCTGATGCTAGGGGTGAGTAGGGCAAGTCACATTGTGGCTCTGCATTATAATGGGCTCCAGGAGGAGGAGAAGACCCCATCTTCCCCATTGTGAAGCACGGTAAAGTTCACTGTGCTGCACAAGGCACTGCAAGATTACCTCATGGCCTGCCTGATGCTTCATATCAGAATCAGAGAGGGCGGGAGAGAGAGGGGGGAGAAAGAGAGACAGAGACACAGAGAGAGAGAGAGATACAGAGAGAGGGGAGAGAGCGAGAGAGAGACATAGAGAGACATGGAGAGAGAGATACAGAGAGGGGGGAGAGGAAGAGGGAGAGAGAGACACAGAGAGAGAGAGAGAGACAGAGAGAGACAGAGAGAGAGACAGACAGACAGAGAGACAGAGACAGAGAGAGATGTCAAAAGGGTTTTGTAGCTCCCAGTGTTTTTTTAACAATTGGTTCTCTGCCCTAATGACCAGCTGGGTAGGTGTGGCCAGGGGTCATGTGACTGAGTTGGAGTGAGTGACGTTGAGTTGGTCATGCCCACCCAGGTTTGTGGCACTCAGTGTTTTCTTTTCTATGGGAAATGGGTCCAAATGGCTCTTTGTGTGTTTAAGGTTGTAGACCCCTGTCCTAAACATTACTTTAGACACCCTAAAGACATCACTTGTTTAGCCCACACGTATGAACTGTCTCCTGCAAATAGTCATGTTTCAAGATTTTTCAGGGTCTCTGATATCGGAACAGTTCTATGTGCTATGGTAATTAGAATATTAGAATAACATATATGCTTTTCAATGCAATCCACTGCTATTGTTATTGTAGGGAATAAGTTTTATTCGCTTTTGTTAATATATACTGCACTTTTGAACTTTCAGACTAATTGGAATATTCTTTATTGGCCAAGTGTGATTGGACACACAAGGAACCTGTCTCTAGTATATAATTTGTCTCCACTGTATCTGCAGCATTTTATAAAATCCAAGAAAATAAGTCATTCTAATATGAAGGTTAAAGTGGTTCCTTCACTTGGCTCAGTCTTAAATCCTGGCATAACAACTACAACAAATCAACTATATCTATTGGCTAGTTATTAAATCTTACAATCTTTCCTTTCCTGGTTTATAGTTGTACATTGTTACAGTTGCTGCTCATTCTAATTTTGATAGTTTTCAAAATATTTTTAAAACAAGGACACAGCAGTCTTATCTGTTTCAGGGAGCCTTTGAAAAGATATCAGCATTCTTCCTCCCTTATAAAGATACTAAAGATGGCATATGAAAAGTGGTTCGCATGATTATTTTTTCAGGTGATAATTCTGACCCACCCTAATTTCTAACAACTGGTAATCTATTCCTATTACCCAGGTCCTTGAAAGCTCACACTATATGGATTGTGTTAATTTCAGAGGCTATTTGTGTGTTTGTTGCAATGAAACTTGTGCATTTTAACAGCTTTTCACAAAGTGTTTCTTTATGCAGAGTTCGTTTTTAAAAATATAGATTAATATAGAAACAGATATTGGTGTGGTTGTGTAAATGTGTGAACTGAAAGCAAAAGACCATAGGCAGATTTAAAGTGCAGTGGCATCAGAGCTATTTTATTTTATCTAGCCCACTTTCAACCTCTACAGTTCCGGGTTCTGGGGAACATTTGGTCAAAATGATCTTACAGTCCCATGTCTTACAGAATTCTTCCTTCAATGCAGTTTTTGCTACTTGTTCATTTTCCCTCTACTTCTCTGCTATTCCACACAACCATCAAGGGAACTATCTCCCTCTTGCATGCTTAGAAAAAGCAGGGGAATAGACAGTAGCAGCAGCGAGAATGAGGAAAAGGCTTTAGAAAGATGATCTATGCAAACTATCTTGCATCACAACTTGTTGAACTGTATCTTTTCTGAACTTTTCTGGCCATTTTTGTTCATTATAGACATTGGAAATTAAGCAACATTTGAACTGACCTAGGTCAAGGCTGACTACCCATGTTTTAAGAAAAGCTGATAGATCTTCTGTTGGGTAGAGGTAGATTCAGCAGGTAACTATCAAAGTTAATCCCTTCAATATGTTGAATTTGAATGAAAATGGACAGAATTGTGGGAATTGTGCTCTAGAGAATCAGTTCATTTCCTCACTCTATTTTGGTATAAAACGTTTTTTGCAACATGTGTAGAAGAATTTTTTGACTATTCTAAGATAGATGTTGACTTATACCCTTATACTTATACCCTGAAGCAGAAGGTTTAAATATTTCTCAGCTTGTGTAACAGTATTTGGTAGACTCATTATTTGCCAAATGATGTAGTAAATGATGTAGTAAGTGAATGTAGTAAATGAATTGATAGACTCATTATTTGCCAAATGATGTTTGTAAGGGGCGTGCATAAGTGCACTACTGTGCCTACCGTCCCTGTCCTACTGTCCTATTACTGCCCTACTATCCTTTTACATTTTTATTATTTTATATGTATCTACTTTGCTTTTTGTTATTATTATCATTATTATTGTTGTTGTTGTTCTTGTTGTTGTTATTATTTTTACACATATCTACTTTGCTAATACTTTGCTTTATACTTATATCAATAATTTCTATCTTGTATGTGCTTGACAAAATAATAAATAAATAAAATAAAAAATAAAAAGATGAGAATTTCCTGGAATAGAGGATCCCCTTGACTGCAGAAGTATAGCTAAAGCTGGTGAAACAGCAGCACTGAATTTTAAAAGTTTTTTTAAAATGTTTTTTTCTTAGTAAAAGTGACACCAGGAAGACATATACTCTGTAGTAGACATGAGAAGGCTCTTGTATCGTGAAAATTTCCATAATGTATGACATTTGCTGACATAAAAAGGATGTCAGTAAAATCTTGTAGAAGCTGGCTAGCATGATAAATGATGCTTGCTTCAGTGCTGTAGATGGTATAGTATTTAGCTAAAGTACACTTTAGCTAAAATGTACTTTGTTACATTTATGGCTTCTTTCACCTGTATAAAGATCCAACTGCTGTGACAATATAGCAAGCCTACAATTCTAGAAAGCATAGAACTATCTAAACCTGGAAGTCTATGTTTTTTTTCTAGCACTTTCCTCACAAATGTAAGGTCCACTTTTTTCAGATCAACCAGGCGTTGGTCAACTTCACATATCGGATATCAATACAATCAATACAATCAATACAATACAATCAATACAATCGGATATCAATACAATAGAGAAAGTTCAAAAATATTTTACAAGAGTCCTTCACTCCTCTACACACAACAGAATACCTTATCCCACTAGACTTGAAATTTTGGGTTTAGACAGCCTAGAACTTCGTCGTCTTCGAACTGACCTAAATATAGTTCACAAAATCATCTACCACAATGTCCTACCTGT
>JANHGD010000377.1:69680-86464 GCA_027560375.1 Imantodes cenchoa
TATCCTTCCCCTGCCATGTCCACCAAGCCATACCATTCCCACCAAGCCATGCCCACAGAACCGGTAGGGAAAATTTTTAGATTTCATCACTGAGTTGGCCCCTTTTAGCAGCTATGGATCCATAGAATTTCATATACTGGAACAGAGGAAAAGGATTACCTGCACTTTTTGTAATCATTGAATAAATGAACATTACTTACATTAAGTCATAAAAACAGAGAATCCATGCAACTCTTGCTTCATGTTTTAAACTTCAGCTCACAAATATATAGAATTAGTATGTAGGGACTACAACAACCACAATGGGATAGAGACAACCATTTAAAGAAATGGACTTGTTTCTCTTTTGGAATGTGACTTAGAACTTAGAAGATCAAGCTATTAGGATTTTCAAGATATTAGCCTGATGGAATGACATAGAAAAATTTGATTAAACCCCCCTAGTTCATTGTAAAAATTTACCTCTGTTTGGAGAAAAATTGTTGGTATGAAATAACTGGCTGAATTTACAAATTGGTATACAAATCTTACAGTTGGAATGTTTTTCATGACACTGAGTCTCATATTTCCCAGAATCTAGTAATGGGACAACACGAACTATGACCAGCTATTGCAAAGATGAAGTAGATAGCATTTGGAACATATTGATCCCACAATTTTCTTTTACAACTCTGCCTCCTGATGCTTGCTGGAATGTATTGCCTTCATGCTATTTCTTTTTAAATGTCCACATTTTATTTATATACACGTAGAACTTTACTCACAACAAGAGAGCTAAAGGTACAGTGAATGGAGTAAGATACTGTTATTTCTCATACCCAAAAGCACTGAAATAGACTATGGAAAATATACTAGAAATCTGTAATATGATGCAGCCTCCCTCCCAAGCAAGTCTAAAGGGTGCTTGGTGGGAGCCGCTCCCTAGGGTGCAGTTCTGTTCCTTGCTCTCACAGTAGGTAACATTTCCTCCCTTTCAAAGCAGTTCTCATAGAGACTGTTCTGCACCTACTTTTCAAAGTATAAAAAAACAACAACAATAGTTTGCTCCTGAGATAAGCATGCAGTAATAGTAGAAATACAACCAAAGCCGGAACCTGATGAATGACTCTTTCCAGACTTACTGTAAAACAAGGAAAATACATAAGCCTAGAGCCTTTCTCCCCCTCCCCTCAATCAGAAAGTAAAAAAAAAAAATAGCCTGAAAGCAACAAAGCTTGCCTCTCTTTTTAAGCTTAAAAGGTTAACTGTCTGTTGAGACCCTTTTCCAGCAAGCAATAAAACAGGGTCCTTTGCACTGGCGACTCAGGCCCACAGATTGTAGCTCCAGAACTTGATCTTAGCTAGCTAGCTAAAGTGCCTTCCCCAAGCGGGAGCTTCTTTTTGGCCTCTTTTAAAGCACACCAACATGTTCCTTCTGTGCGCAGCAGATAGACAACTGGACTCGGATTCAGCGTTATGATTTGGTCCTCTGTGGAAGGATAGGATGCCTATGGAAACGTAGCTGCAGAAAGGATAAGGCTACAGGAATCGAAACTAGCTTTCAGTCTCTACCCGGATTTTAGCGGGAAACTTGGAAACATTTTCTTCTTTCAACTTTCTTAAGGTGCAAAAACAGATATGGTTTTAAGAGTGTCGCATTCTAATGCCACACGTTCTCCTTGACACATAGATCTTCTTTGGAATCACAGACTGAAGATTCTCCAAAAATCAACTCTCTGGTTACTCAAATGGAAATGTCTGAACAAATCTTTCAAAAAGATCATGCAGCAGTTCCAGGCTACAAAAGGTGTCAGTTAAGAGCACCTGTTCTAACTGAAAAAGCACAATCTAACTTAACCGAACAAGATCAAAAATTGAAAAAAAGCACAGTGAGTAGTAAACCTTAGCTGAGGAAAGAAAGAGACACTTCCGTGGCAATAACTGCCATCTGTATAAAATAAATTGAATGGTGAATTTTAATTTGGCCTTTATTAGTAACATAAGAGAACCGTGCCTAAGTATGCTAACAGTGCCTATGTATTGCTAGAGAGAGAGAGAGCTGGCTATGTATTCCGGAAGGCTGAAAAGCTGATTCATCATCTATATGAAGGCAACTACACAGTACGTGCAAAATCCTGCTATAAAAGCCATCACTATTGAACGTAAGTATCAGCAAACCGTAAAGGGCAATAAACAGGCTCTGCTGTTCCAGAAGGAACAGACTGAAAAGTTTATTTACAAAAGTCCTCAAAAGAGGACTTGAATGTATATAATGCATGCAAAATGGCTTTATTGAATACAGCTCTCCTGATCATCATCCCCTTTACCAAGTAGGCTCAAACTCTCACATGGACCCTCTGTGCATTTTAATATTGGATTGAGTAGACTCCTGTTTTTCTGAAGAGTTAGAAAATACAAGGGAAATATCAATATCCCAGGCTTAATTAACCGCAGGAAGAAAAGGACAAGTTGCTTTACATCAACTTTAAAGCCAACTAAATGTCACACTGAGAGTTTTGTTTTTATTTCTGCAAATTATCTCAGATATCTACACAACACCTGCAATGGAGCTTTCCAGTTCAGTGACAACACCTCTAAGTAGCATGAAAATCCTGATTACTATTTTGTGTTATTCTATCTTCCGTCATGAGGTAGAACCTACAGAGAAGTGGCAGATCACCATCAACATGGTCAATGGCCTCTGTTGTAAAAAAAAAAAAAAGAAAGAAAAAGCTAGGCTGCAACTCTGAATGTTGCATTTTGCTTTACTGATTATATTAGCCTATTAACACTACAGAACAAAACAGAAGATGAACTCATGCTGTAGAAAAAACATAAGACAAAAACTGTTTTTATGTAGATGGAATCCCAGGAAGGAAAGGACCATGGATGTCCATTCAAGCATCCCTGGTCTACTCACCATGGGACATATTCTTTCTTGGACAAAGTTCCACAGCTGTTATGTAAAACAGCACCAACGGGAACATCTACTTGGCAGTTACGTGTAAGAGATCCATAAACCATTTAACAGTATAGCCCCAGAAGAGTTTGCAAGAGACCCAGTATATTCCTTTCATTTGAAATGTGTACTTTTGAACTAACTACTACATTCTTCAAGGTGTATGGAGGAAAGTTGATGAAGGCAAATACTGAATTTTCTACCTTTGGATTTGTTTGTACATCTTTTGGTGCCTTTCAGAAAGCCCTATCACTCTACAGATATTATTTCAATTCAAAGCAAATGCCAAGCTGCAGAAGATGGGTTTGTCAAATGCCAAAAGAGGTGCCTTAAATCTAATTTGTATGATGAAGTCTATTTGAATTCACCTGTTCTGACAATCTGGGTCTTTTCCTAATAATTCCTACAAATGTTTCCTTACTGTTTTGCCTGTGCTCTCCCAGCTATTTTAGTGCTGATAAACTGCCCAGAAGCATATGTATGCACTCGTACATAAGCTCTACAAAGGACAAATTAAGGGCATGTGTTTAATAAGCACCCAAGCTGATAAACTAACCCCATCTGTAATTTCTGAGATTGGTTGCTTTAACAGTAAAAAATCTTCAAATATACAAGGTACTCACCAAAAACTATAATTGTCCTTTTGCTTATCTTGAAATTAAAGATTTGAATCTGGAAAGCTTATTGCTGTAGAACAAAACTGTGCTTTGCAGTTACACTGTTTGAAAGCAAACCACAATGCTAAAATACTGACAAAAACATGTTCTTACTAATTTTTACTTTTGTATTAGGCAAAAAGAATTATTAGTCTTATGAAAACCTGGAACAGGAAAGGGAAAAAAGCTATTTACAAGCTCCAGAACTTGCAGTGTAAAAATCTGAATGGTTCAAAAGTATTTTATACATATTTGTTTTAAAACGAGGCAATCATTAGACAGGAAGTAAACTCTGTAGAGTGGCTTTCTAGATCCATTTTTGTTGATACTAGCTGAAGGGATAAAAATTCCCTTTTACCATTCAAACTTTTACAGATGTTTTAAAGGTACTGTTTAGCTAAAATAGAACACAGATATGATGCCACAATCTCAAAATGTCAAGAAGTCAGACAGAATACTTTTTTTAAAAAGATCCAGGAATCTAGAGTAATGCTGGAAGAATTTCATTACTTTCTTCCTAGCATAAATATATTTGCCTTATGAAAAAGCAAGACCTAAAATTAGTATTGAATTGGTCAATGCACCAAGATGACTCTCTCGCCTGCCTTTCAAATGGCCTCAGCAAGATTTGCTTCTGCAGGTCCATATTGGCACTATAAAAAGTTCAACCAGAAGTTCTTTGATGAAAAAAAAATCCCAAAAATGCTTGCAGGTATATTTTTAAAGGCCATAAACATCCAAAGGGAGGCACAGATTCTACACGAGGAGTTTTAGTCCAATACTAGTTCTTCTTAAGAACATCCACAATAGAGTTGAAAGATAACTGTCCTAAGTATTAATGACATGACATCAGCTCCCCATGGTAGCAAATCCCTTCCTACAAAGTGCATTTTCTAAGAGGTCTAGTAGTGCATTTATCTCTGCTAGGCCTAGCCTTAACCACAGCAACCATTCTTTATGGTCCATAAAACACTTCTTGGTGCTGTTTTTGCTTGCAAGAGCTGCAAATTTTCTATTGTGACTTTCCATTCAGAATGCTGTCAAGTTTAACTTTACAAATTATTGGCACGTCACCCCATGTGACAGAACCCCAAAATGTGGTTTAGTTGCATTCAACTATTTACTAACTGTAGGAATAAGGCCAGCAAACACCAGCTCCCTGAGGTGAAGACAAGCACAGGTGGTAGTACTCTTTACCAGAAGGCCATCATTCAAAGCCAAACAGGTTCTTCCATCCACAATGGGAACAAGCTTCCAAAACAAAAAAGTCAACTTCTCATCAACTGCCTCTTGAGTGCTTCACTACTGTGGATGGAAGCTGTGTGGAAAGTATCATTTTGGCAGGGAAGGCTGTTGAAAGGAAAGGGAAAGGAAGGACCATTCAGCATCACAGGATTTAGGTATGATTGAGGCTGGAGAAGAGGCTACTGTCTACCAGAGGAAAGAATTCATACCTGATAAAACATCATTAATCCCAGAAAGTATTTTAAGTATTTTTAGCCACCTTAGTGTCCTGTGAAGACAGACATCAAGACCACTGTTGTGGATATCTGATTAGGTACTCCTGGAATTAATTATTTCGGTCAACTGCAGGAAATTGGGGAGGTATGGAAGCTTCATCAAAATGATGCAAAGCAAAATCATTAAAGCATTGCACTGGTTTCCCTTTGGTCATTTATTTCCCCAGTTGGGATGATCTGGTAATGACCAAGTTGGAGAAGATAAATGAAATATATGTTCCCTCTAGAAGAGTAGTTCACATCTGCTCAGGGGCAAAAACAACCGAGTAGGGCCTGTGTAAATCATGTGCACTGATCAGCCCCCAAAGCTTGAATGTGAATGCCCATTTTGAACAAAAAAAAGAGAAGTTCAAACCATTGTGCCTCGCTGAAAAGTTGAAAGGAAGTAGAATATTGGAATCCCAACATCTACACCCACTGATCTTTTTTCTGGGGACGGGGAAGGGGGCAGTTTCCACATTTCCGAAAGACAAGGGCTACACACAAGGGCTATACACAACAAACAGCAAGCCCCAGACAAAACGGCCAATGTTGGGGCCATGAATTGATTTCTCCCACAAGGAGTTCAGGCTGGATAGTGAAAACTGAAAACCATTTTGCCAGGATCATCCAGGATATCAAGTCCTTTGTCAAATACATTGAAACAAATTGTATTTTCAAAGCAGAAGAGTCCACTTTCTCTGTACCAATAGTGGTCCTCCTGTCTCTTCCTATCCTTGGGAGAGAAAATTGAAGAGTCCAGCCCAAGGCTACTGATTCTCATCCCTCATCTGTCCTATTATGTTGATAAGGCTCTCTAGTCCAAACACGTATCCCATATCAGGGCCATCATGTACAGTGGGGTCATCCCGAAAGCCTTTGAATGTGCTGTGTGCGAAGTCAATCATACGTACATCCACCTTGGGCTGGAAGGAGACGGATTCTGTGCTGCCGACATCTTGTAATTTGTCAGCGAGGGAGAGGTCCACTTGTTTTAGGCGCATCTCTGCTTTGCGTTCCAGGTATGTCTCACATCGGGTATCCTTCCCATCATAAATAATGAGCAAGGAGCTGGAATAGAACCGATAAGAGGCCTGCCTCTCCAATACAGCCTTTAGACTCTGCAATTTGCTGAGGATGGGATCAAAAAGGTCCTTTCGTAGCTCTATGCCATTGTGCAGGTACTGGCAAAGGGCACTGCGAAAACCTTCAATGGAAAGACCTCTGCCATAATATTTGTTCCTGCACAAATAGTGCCCTGTATTCAACTGATAGACCTACAACACAAGGAGAAAGCATGCATTAGTTTAGAAACATGGTCACATTTTAGGCCGGTTACTGACCCATTATTATATTCTAGCCCCTGTCAAGGAAATGTTTGTATTTTGAGATGGCAGCATTCATAAGAACTGGCAAGAGGAAACAAGCATTGGATCAATCCTTCAAAATATAGTTTATATCAATAAGAAAAAAAGGAAGTGCCCTATTCTGCCAATTTAAATTATTACTAAGGGCATTCCTCTCCATTAGACTAAGTAGCCCAAAAAGCCCAGAGCACTAAATCAAACACAATATACCTCTCAACAGTATTTCCAGGCAGATTGCTTTGTCTCCTCTACATAATGCTAGCAGTTATTGGATAAGGGTAGAAGCTTTAGTGTTTCCACAGAAGAACAGAACCTCTTCAATCTCTTTCTTGAAGTTAGTAAAAATCCTGCTAGAATTTTTTTTTAAGCCTAAGGAGAAAACTGCTGACAGGGTAGATAAATGCTTTTCAAACTAATTGCCCTGGGCGTTCTCATTCCTAAGTAAAACATCCCACAAAGGCCATTAATTAAACGAAAGTTACAGAAGGAACAATTTCTTTTAAAGTCAGGGCATTCACATCGGCTTGGAAATTCAGAGTATGGCTGTAAATTCAATAAAAATGTTTTACAACAAAGATATTATCCCACCTTGTCACCATCCAGCAGAGGGCACCAGCAGGTAAGGCATAAAAAATACCTGGCTAAAAAAAAAAAATGTCTCAAATCCTCTAAACCAGAGATCAATATGAGGTAGTGCTCTGATCAACCTACATTCCCTGTGCTTTGAATGAACAAGCTTAGAAAAGGAGGTTAGATCCATGTTACATCTTTTCATTCTGAGAGGCAAAACGGGATGCAATTTCCTGATGTCCAACCCTACTAGCCCAGTATAGTAAGGATGGTTATTCCAGAAAGCCCCATTACTTTTATGGGAAATAAACTCTTATCAGTTGGAGTGCCTCTGCTGCTCAGAATTCAAGAGGACTGAGCTCATTTAGCTAAGGAAGTTCACAAACACTGCATTATTCCGCAATTCCTCTATCCCAGCGGTCCCCGAATCTTTTGGCTGCAAGGATTGGCAGTGCCAGTGCCAGTGCACGGCAGCAATGGGGGGGAAGGGATGCATTCATACTCTCAACCTAATCCCACACATGTGCAGATGAAGCTTCCCACGTGTGTCTGCTTCTTGCACAGCCCGATTCCCAGCAGGCTGCAGACTGGTATCAGTCTACAGCCTGGGGGGGTTGAGGAACCTTGTACTACCCCACTTAAAAATAGTTATATATTTATTTGGAAATAAATCATATCCTGCCTTATGGATATATTCCATGACAATTCACGTAGTGATAGCAATACCACTAAGATATATCACTTCATACCGGTAGTACTTTACAGCATTCCCTAAGCAATTTACATAGTCAACATAGGGCCCTCCAACAATCTGTATCTTTATTTTACTAACCTCGGAAGAATGGAAGGCTGAGTCAATCTTGAGCTGGTCAGGACTGAACTCCTGGCAGTTAGCAGAATTAGTCTGCAATATTGCATTTTAACCATTGTGCCACCAGGGCTCCTAGTTCGCCTAGGATTTGTCATTCTTTTCCTCCACTGAGATCTGAACATTGTTCAGTGGTTTCAAGCATTCCTTCTTTAGGATTGCTCTTTACCTCAAAAAGAATTGAAAGGCTGAGCTTGGATGAAAAGAGCTTGAAGTTTTTGAGGGTTTTTTTTTTTGCAATATTTGCTCATATGCTTTCAAACAAGTCTAAAAATATGTGATTGGTTTAGGGAGAAATAGCGTAATATGCATTTTGTTAAAAGAATCGGGTTTTTTTTTTAAATCCTCTCCTTCCCACGCATGTCCCGTTTCCCAAATTTGTTCTGGCTGGACCATTTTTCAAAAGTGGGGAAGGTAGAGAATCCAGGTTTCTGCAGAAGTTGGCAAAATATCCCACGCTCCATACACAGGAAGAGGCCAGCAGCCACATTTTGCTTACGCTTAATACGGTACCTGCATTCCACAAACTCGGACTCCTAGTGTAGCTGAGGTGCTCTGTGCGCATTTCTTCATCTGCCGAGCAGCCTTCTCCTCAGAGGCATCATCCCCATGCTGTCTGGTCCCCATTTTCAAGTCAAGCACACAGGGAAATTTGAAATGATGCACCACGTTCTCCAGCAAAAGAAATTCTGAGATGCTGGTCAAGGAGAATTTCTCTCTCTGTTGGTTTCTACTGAAACACTAAGGCTTTGCTCTTGCTTTCTAGAGAACATTTTATCACTGAGCATATGTTCATACAGACCAAAGAATTCAAAGGAGGAACAGGGTACTGTATGTACAACTCGCCACCAAGAGATAGGAAGAATGTCAATTTTCCCTGTCAGAACTAATATCTGAGTATTCATGACTGAGTACTGGAAATGGCCAGAAGAAAACAATGTCACAGTGAACATATTTGCACCGTTATAGTCAACACCCATGGTATGAAGAACAAAAGCAGGCACCCTTGTTAAGAATCCACACAGATATTGTATACAAGTGATCATGTTGTAAAACACTATAATATGACAGATTTTGCCATTCGGAGGATACTGTAGAGCTTTCGTTCCTTAGACTCGGAGCGCATGAGACTCAGTTGTTGCTTGTGGCAACGCAAACTCCAGGGATTAAAGCTGATCTTCTCAGAACTAACACTACTATTTCCATCTAGCATCTGAAATGGAACATCTGAATGGAAGCTCTTGAGGCTCTTTGTGTCCTGGATGCTGTTGGTACAACATAATATGACATGACATTAAAAAGCTCTGCAATCACTTGGAAGAATTGTTACAGAATAATATTTGGTTTGCTAAGCTTAATTCTTTTTTTCTACATAATTCTCTGCCATACCAGCAACATATTGGCCAAACATTATATTATTTTTGTGTAAGTAACGCGTTTCCCCAAAAATATGGCCTACCCTGAAAGTAAGTCCTAACTTGATTTTTTACATGTGCGTCCAATATAAGCCCTATCCCCAAAATAAGCCGTACTTAAGACCCTGGCCACTCCGGGATGCATCGGGTAGGGTGAGGCGCACGGGTAAAAATTAAGCTAGGGTTGGGATGGGGGGGTGGAGCTGCCCTACTAACCAGGCCTTGCACACCCCGACACCTGCCTCGCCTTGCAGGCATACTTCTTCTGCGGATGCTTGCTGCTGCTCGTGCACGTTTTGCTGTCAAGTTGCCTTCCGGAAAGGCCTCTGCAGCTGAGAAACGGGCTCCAGATTGACATGTACAGTGCCTCCATGGCATCATTTCACCGACAGAGGCCTTCTGATAAGGCCTCTGCAGCCGAGAACCAAGGTCCGGATTGACAAGTGCGTCGCCCTTGGGCTTCGTTTTGCCATTCCGGAAAGGCCTCTGCAGCCGATAACAGAGGTCCAGATCAATCCTGAGCTGTTATCGGCTGCAGAGAGCTTTCTGGAAGGCCTCTGATAGCAAAACAAAAGCCAGCGAGCACCGCATGCATCAATCCAGAGCCAATTTCTCTGCTGCAGAGGCCTTCCTGGACGGCGAAACAGAGGGCAGGGGCAACGCATGCAAGTGACGGCAAGTATCTGCAAAAGTGGTCCAGCAGTGGGCTCCTGCTGGGTGGGGCGGTCAGTGATGCAGCGGCAAGGTGAGTCAATAATTAGACATCCCCCCAAAATAAGACCTGGTGCAAAAAAATACAAGTCGGGTCTTATTTTCAGGGAAACACGGTATTAAGGTGTTTGGCGGTACCTGTCAGAAAGCCAATGCCAATCTCTTATCATGGATCTTTGATATTTAAAATAAATCCAAGAGGGTGCTGAAGAAAAGGAATTTCTTAATTACTCATTAGAAGGAAAGCAAAAGAAACCAACCATAAACCACTGCCCCCGCCCCAAACACAATCCAGTACCTTTCCGAGGTCTCAGAAGTGAGCCCTGCTTTCTCCTCCTTATGCTCACTACCACTGCCTGATTTGTTGAGGCTCCTGCGGGAGTGTTTACGACGTGGCTGGTCCCTCTCTGGTGTATCATCTTGCTCCAAGGCTTCGCTCTCCACATACGGATATGCTACCAGGTTAATGTAGCCATCACTGTCTCCCTCAAAACAGACAGACACTACACCTGCCAGAAATCAGCCACATGAAGCATGCCTCACATCAGATTTTTAAATTAGTAGATTAGAAAGAATAAAACTACTAATGATTTTCCCAAGGAGCAGTTTGGAGAATGAAAATAAGGCTCATAAATCCATTTGTAGAACGACCAAGAAGAAAAAGAGAGGGGCAAGAAGCAATCTTTCTAATTTGAATATCTCGTACCATAATGAGTAGATTAAAATAATAATTATTCCCTATAAATATTTATTTTTTCTTTTCAGTGGGTTATGTAAAACTGCTATGGGTTGAAAAAAATAACGGTAAATCTCTGAATGAGTTGCAACAGATCACTAACTGTTTTTAATCCCCACACAATGGTACTTTGGTACTCATCACTAATTCGTTCTGGGAGGAGCGATGAGTACTAAAAACGACGAGTACTGAGCAAACCACGTGACTTACCACATGGCCCTTTATTTTGGCTGGAAGAAATAGTAAGTCACAAGGCAGCCAATGCCAGCAAGTTTTCCTTACACGTCAAGCACCGGGAGAAAGACGAGTACCAAGACAAGATTTTTGCTTTAAAACATGTCAAGTATCGAATTCAACAACTTTTGACGCAGTCGAGTACTTCGATATGACTGTAGTTTAATTATCACAGTAAACTGTCTGACTTGTTCCCCCAGACCAGGGTTCCCCAAAGTTGGAGATATTACATCAGTCCTTAGTCCTAAAGGTGAGGTGGCTAGAGACAAGACACTGTTACCCAGGGTTGGATGGTCAGCCACCAAAGAACGCAGTCTGGAGTTGTCTTATATTATGGTTGGTATATTGTTCTGATAATTGGTCACAGTCAGCCATATATTTACACTGGATTAAGCATTTTTATCCACCTATCCAGACCTTCCCAAGAGCTTGGGATAAGCAGGTGTGGTTGTTTGATGGAGTTAAAGATTATTATTTTCACAATACTACCGGTATTAGTTAAAATAGTAGTTAATTATTTACAAACAATAAATGTTGGGGTGTGTGTGTCAATGAACAATCTGGAACTTCTTGAAGGGACTGGTGAATAAAGAGTTTGGGGATCCCTACCCTAGATTATTCTACTGATATGATAGTCTGGGATAACAGGCAATTGATTTGGAAACGTTATTTCCACTGAGGTCTATCAATTAAATTGCAGAATTGTTTATTATTAAACAAGTATCTTTTGAATTGGACTCCAATTTTTCAAATTGGATCAAATCGAATCAGTCAACGCAACCCTAAAATTCAGCCTATCCTTGCAGAAAGCATTTGTTGTACCATAAATGGGACAATTTAACTTGAAGCGATATCGTTGGAAAAACTGACCAATGGAAAAAGGAATTTATATACGAGAGAGAGAGAGAGAGAGAGAGAGAGAGAGAGAGAGAGAGAGAGAGAGAGAGAGAGATATTCCACATTTTAAAAATTCTTTTTGATTTGGCAGGCGACAGATATGAAATAGGTAAAAGTCTATGGATGTAAGAGAAGGACTGGCAGAGCCAGGGGGAAGAGTAAAAAGAAGGATGAGCCTAGAATCATTACATCGCCATAAACAAACTAAGCCCTCCCCTTTGATTGTAACTGACCCTTACCTAACTGTAAGTATGTGCTGACCTTTAGCTGAGAAGATTGCTTTTAGGAATAAATCAGTTAAATTGAACCTTCACATGTGGACCTGATCTTCTGCACCTGACAATAGCACAACAGTTCTCGAGTGATGACCCTAATGGAGCCTGACTGATCCAATTTTATGGGGTTTGTGGTTTTTTTGGCAGCAGTTGCTAAGTGAAAATAACGGTCATAAAATGAATGCAGCGATTGTTAAGCGATCCCACTGTTCTCTATTGCACGGTTTTACCCAAATCCAGAAGTGCTGGGTTTTGGCAAAACCATCATCTGACTGTACTACATTCACAAATGCAGCCATGTTGCCAAGCACCTGAAGTGTGGTCACATGACCACAGTGGGGGATGGGGAAATCAGAACTTCGGATTTGGCTTGTAACTCCCCCTTTTCTGGTAGGCTGTAGCTTTGAATGGACACTCAGTGTCCAGTTTAAATCAAGGACTACCTGTACATTCCACAACAGTGAAATCTTTTCTGCCAGATGGCAAAAACTATTATAAAGTTTGATTTTTTGTGAAGGGATCAGTTTACGGGGTAACATCCTCATCCAACTTATATCCAACTTTTCCACTCAGATAAACATTGCCTACAATTAATATTGACTACCACTGATCCACCTAATGCAACAATAAATTTGTATAACTAAATTTTTGTTAAAGAGGTAAACAAAATGAGGCTGAGAGTATATATTTAAAGGATCAGCTTTCAAATTCCAAAGTGACATAAGTGCCTTTTTGGGGAGTAGAGGAAAATATAGGGCAGCAATTTACATACTAATGATACACTGTAAGAGCAACTAAATGTACTTTGGAGTCTGTTCTATGAAAGGTACAATAAATATTTCAGTATATCCAGCATAGATTCTACTATAGCAGGCTCCTATTATTAATTACTGAGTTTGTGCCCAGATAATGCCCAGATAATGCCTTCCATAAGTCATTCCTGTCCATTTGTTGGCACACTCACAACTTGAACACCAAGCGTAATATTAAAGCCTTTCCCTTGTTAAATATTTTCCCAACAGTTTTAATAGAAAAAGCTATGTGGAATTCTGATACATTTATTTTCCTCATTTGCTGCAATATGTTGAATATTTAAAAAAAACTGAAGCACTATAGAAGGAGAAAGGTCTGAAGATGTGTCTATGTCTGTGTGTCTATGGATAGTCTCAGTCATTCAGGTCATAGTTGACCCAAAGTTGCTTTTTTCAAGAGGCAACTGGCCTTTCTGGTTTTTCTTTAAAGACATTTCCCTTCTCATCCATGAAGCTTCTTCGGCTCTCAGAGGATGGGAAGCGAAACATCTTCAAAGAAAAACCAGAAGGTCCAGTTGCCTCTTGAAAAAGCACCTTTGGGATATTTATGTCTGTGCGGTTTTTTGCCTTCATTCCTTTTTAGGTTTTCACACTTGAAGATGTAATGTCTCATCTATACTTATAAGTGATACCCAGAGATGAAACTCCATTTTTGTTCTGTTTTAAATTTATCAGTCCTGATTTTTCTTGAAAGACTTAAATAAAAAGGATTAGCAGCTTTTCTGGTCCCCACTTGGTTCAACAAATGGATGTAGCAACTATTTGTTTATACAGTAATGCATGATCTGAAAAGACTTTATGTCTACCCAGCCCACACTTTTAACCATTCAAAGCAGGACAAGATTTGACATATAATACTCAGGCCTGTTAAAATTAGGATTTTAACTAGAATGACACAATTCAATCATTCATAACACTAGTTAAAAAGATCCAATTAATCATCACTTCCTAATACAAATGTAGGCGTGTTGTTTAATATAGCTATTATTCATCTTCATCATAACTTATGCATATTTCATTTTGAATAAGTCGGTACACTCTACCCATTATAAGGGTTTTCATTAAGTTAACTTTCAACAAAAAAAGAGTAATTATCTGATTTTTAAATTTTGTAGCAGAGCAGAAACATTAAGCAACCTACTTCAATTAATTATGCATGTTTTTGCTATAGTATGCTGTAATAACTATTAGCAAATAGCTTATTTATACTAATTTTTATGGTTATTTTTTTATACCAAAGGGGAAAAAAAATCAATCAAATAAATATACGTCTTGTAAAACTGGTAATTCTTTTAAATGAATCAAATACAAATTCTGTTGTTCTTTTCCAAGATTTTTGGATGCTTACCTTTATACTCGGGTGTGAATTCCTTCATTTCTGGAGGCAAAGATTCATAAAAGCGTTGTTCCCTGGTTATGAGAGGTTTGCACACAGTGTGGTCATCGTAGCGCATCATGCTGCTGTGGCCGCCCACCTGATGGATGAAAGGCTCCAACAGGACCCCTCGGCTTCCTGTGTGGGTTGCGTTCTTGCCATGCTTCCCCACCTCCATGGTTTGACAAACACACATTGCGTAGGGCGCAAGTCACACACCTGGGGCATGGGGAGAGCTGCATGTGGTGGAAGGAGCAGTTTCCCAAAGAGAAAATTATCACCCCTCAGTTAAGACCAATAATGATTAAGCACCAACAGCCTGCAAAACAGAGAAGAGATGCCACAGAGTTTGGTCAAAAGCAATGTAATAAATCCTAAATTTTGCTGTAACAATTGTCCTTATTGCATCTAATTAATTGATCCCATGTGAAGGAGTCTGAATAGGCAAGTTTCATTCTAAATTGTACAGTACATCCAATTATACACTTAAGCACTTATTTACAATGAATTGTCCAATATAAACTAGGCAATTCTTTCACCATTATAGCTTATGGGCACTGAAGACGTGATCCTACCAATATGTAGCTTTCTGATTTATAATAATAGATCTCTAACATCAGAAAAAGATGCATTATTTCTTTTTAACAAAACGTCTCACTAGCACCCTGGCTTTCACTAATCACAATTCCTATTAAAAATGAAATTCTGCACTCACCTAAAATAAGAAGGGAATAAAATTGTAATGATTCCTAAATCGTTTCAGCTTCAAACAAGAAGGAATAGCTCAAGGAGAATTATACAACATTAATCCGAACATTCTGATGAAGCAGCACACACACACACACACACACACACACACACTATAACCTTAAAAGAGAAAAGCTTAATCATCAGTATAACTAAACATAAAACAGATGCAGTCTAAATAACTCCAGATTTACAAAATCAACAAAACAGCACAGACAACATTTCCTTTTCTCTAACTATAGTCTGAATATTAAATGCACAGTAATATGGGTTCCAAACAAATCATATCTACATTTGCATGCTGAGGACCCTTACTTAAGACAGACAGTTCTCACCATTCATACATGTTTTGAAGGATTTGCTTTTCAAGCTAACAACTCATGCGGCGCAAAAAAACCTCACAACATTTTGAAGGCCATAAAAGTGGGAATCTTGTCAAATATAATTTCCTGCAGAATTAGCACAGGGCAAAGATTTCTTTATAGCACTGAATTCTTCCATTTATTTTTCTTTTTTATATACCATTTCATTTAGCTTCATTATCCATTTAAGTAACAAATTTAAGCTTCAATACTTCTAACCATTAACAAGAACCTTGCTAAACATGTTTAATCTTCTTCTGCTCCAGCACCACTACCATACTTTGGACATCAAGGGAGATACAAAGTTCTGGTTCTTGCTCTTCTGGAAGCCTCAACCATTGTTATCTAAACCAGTGGAGAAATCCTTTTTTTTTTTTACTGCCGGTTCTGTGGGCGTGGCTTGGTGGGCGTGGCAGGGGAAGGATACTGCAAAATCTCCATTCCCACCCCACCCTGGGGCCAGCCAGAGGTGGTGTTTGCCGGATCTCTGAACTACTCAAAATTTCTACTAGCGGTTCTCCAGAATCTGTCAGAACCTGCTGGATTTCACCCCTGATCTAAACTCTGGGGAAGTTGTGACAGGCCCAGTAAGCCAGCAATGGTTTGAAATTATAACAAGATACAAATGATCTTCCTTTACAAGTTTCTAAAGTTAAAAGATCAGCTCTGTATTTGTATTTCATGTTCTCATCAGGAGTTCTCAAACGTATTCAGGTTGCAGAAGTTTTTCCTCCCAGACCCTTTGATTTACAGAGTTATGAAGACATTTCTCTGATCTCCCTCCCATACAGTGGCTTTCCTGCATGCGCTTTTTGACATAGTTGTTAGGTTGGTGATCAAGTTTCTCAGTTTCATAGTTTTATTTATTTTATCTGTTAAATTCATATCTGCTCATCTCACCATTTAGCGACTCTGGGCGTTTGAGTTTTGAGACAATTCGATCTGCCTTCTCTTTCTGAGGGATTGGAAGTGGCTTGGGAATTGTTGGCCTTCACAACCATAAACCTGACTACCTTACCTTGACAGAAATATGCAAGAATGTTTATCTAGGTAATTGAAACATTTGTTAACTCTTAGCAGGGTGGATAAAAATAATGATTTTTTTTAAAAAAATCAGATTTTACTTTAATTTAAATCAATTTTTTTAATTTATATGGGATTTTTAAATTGTTTTTATCAAATTCATGTTAATAAAATGCTTTTGGAGTAAAAATCTATCTAAACATAGCTTTCTATTTAAGATACATTAATAATGTACCTAATATTCCGGCGTATAAGACGACTTTTTAACCCAGGAAAATCTTTGCAAAAGTAAGGGGTCG
>JANHGD010000377.1:188365-198786 GCA_027560375.1 Imantodes cenchoa
ATTCGGCTGGAGAATTCTGGGAGTTGAAGTCCATAAGTCTTAAAGTTGCCGAGTTTGGGGACCCCTGTTCCAGCCTCTCTGGCAGCTGAGTTGACTGGTGTGTTGTTAGTGGGATAGAAGCAATAAGGTGGTGAATGAATCATATCGGATATGAAGTTCTGTCCCATTCCTGAGAAGTCTTTAACTAGTTACTGGCCAGTTCTGTTACTAAGCATTAGTCTATTCTGGCTAGGTTGTCCTAAAAATACATATTTTTCACTCCATCCTGAATGCCAATTCTGTTACCAATCCCCGCCTCCACCCCATACAAAAGCCATTTGTAAAAAGTATGCATAAGGGTTGGGCAACAAGTGCCCTCTATCTGGGATCAAGAATTTCTGATACTGAGGCATCTTCTAAGATTAATTTGCACTCTGGCAAATTGAATTCTGCAGCATTATTAAATTGACATTTGTGGATGGGCAACTCCAAGGAAGCTAGTTTTGTCTTCACTCCTCCAACAACCCTTCCCCAACTGCGAGGGCATTGCCCATGAATATCGTAATACTCTAGAAGTTGATCACAGAGCAAAATGTTCCTATCTTGGCAGGGCTTAGCTAGCGGAGGGGGAAGGGGAGGGGAAGAGAGTAAACATTTCGAAAGTATTTCTTACACTCCTATTGTAAAAGGTGAACATTCTCCTATTTTGCAGAATCTATATTTTCCCCAGAGTGGGCTATGGAAGTTTAGCAATGAATTCTTAAGTTATTGTGAAATTTTGGTGGTTGTGTCTATAGTTAATTATCTAGTTTAACTTGGCCTTATTCTAGTTTTATTCTATTTAATAGAGTATTCATATTAGATGCCAGGGGTGTGTAATTTAGGCTCCAGTTACTGAGAACAGCCCTGCGTGACCTGGATGGCTAGACTGTAGGGCAGGGCTCCTCAAACTTGGCAACTTTAAGGCTTGTGGACTTGCAACTCCCAGAATTCTCCAGGCAGCAGAGCTAGCTGGAGAATTTTGGGAATTGAAATCCACAAGTCTTAAAGTTGCCAACTTTGAAGACCTCTGCTGTAGGGGAACTAGAGAGGTCCGACTTTGGCCGAGGCCATTCCCCACATAATGGCTGACTCATGCTTTCCAAAGTGCTTGTCAGGTTTTCTCTGTGGTCTTTATAAAAACAGGTTTAGTGTTGTTTTCTGACAGAACACTAGAGCTTTGTTTAAAAACTCAGGGTTAGCACTTTCTTGAGAACATGCTAGTTCTGCACTGCACAAATCTAGAAAAAAGAGACAGCTTCTGCCCCTGGGTATTGTTGCTACTTTCACCGAAGAGAACATTAGAGAGTTTCCATTGTATCTGCTGACAAAAGGTGATTTTGTGTGGCCATCCTTTTTACTATTTTTATTACTTAGGGGTCGGAGTGTCGTGGTACTACTATCCTTAAAGTCATTACATTAAATGCCTTGCAAGACAAAAGAGACACAGGAGTCCTTCAAAGGAGCAGGAGAATAGGAGCTGATGCAGTGGTGGGTTCCTACTTGTGCGGTGCACTCCGCCATTCCAGTAGTGGCCCGCCGATTGCGTAATCGCGCACGCAACCGCTTTGCCGGGCCTTGGGCACCATCTTTTTTTTTTTTAATTGTGCTTTTTGTCTCTCTGCGCATGCACATAAGTAAAATTGTCTCTCTGCACAGAGAGCCAAAATCATGCAAGAGGGCGCGCACGCAGTCACAATGCGCACCAATAGCGAAAAGTAAGTGAAACCCGCCCCTGAGCTGAAGGGTTTAGTTGCCCATTTTTCTTCTTCTTTTTTCCAGGTAGTGAAGGACAGAATGGAGAAACTCCAGATGGCTCTTCACACTTTTCTATGTGGTGAGTTGTTTTATTTGTTGAACTGGTCATCATTAGAATGGCATCAGTGGTTTCGGGCTATCAACCCAGAAAAAAACAACAACCACCGATTGCATTTATTGATGGTTTTGATACGGTTGGGTTTTCTTTTTTTTAAATTTAGGGAGAGCACAAGCAACACAAATACAAAAACACATCGAGAGTAACAACAGAGGTGACCAAGCCAGGCTCCTGCTTCACCAGGAGCACAGAGGATGGGGATGTTTGCCTGCCTGCCCACTCAGAGGCCTTGCTGATTCAGTGCAAAGGGAAAGTGCAATCAAAATTGTCATTTCTCCCATGCTATGGTTTAGTTGCTGGCCATCACTGGTGCTGTGAGGACTGCTCCTATCCGTCCAGTTGCCAAGCTCTGAATCTCAGGATTGCTTTACTCAGGTTCGGGAAGCTGCAATTCCCCACCCCACCCCTTCCAATTACATTATTTTCATTATTCTTCTAGGTGCCACAAAAACCTATCTGCAGACTGACCTCCAGCCTATTTTTTCTCAGCATTAAATTGCTGGCACAGACCTCATTTCTTTCTGTTGTGGTTCTTGAAGTCCCCTGGCCCTGAGCCAGCTTCTGCTTTAGAAAGGACACAGGCTCATTTTTCCAGTTGAGCATGAATCATCAGTCACCATCTTGTTCTGAGTAGTTTAGGCCAAACATAAACTGTAGTCTGAGTCAGCAGTAGCCAGGTGTATTGGCCCACAGGTTGAGAACTCCCAAGATATATGGCCAATCACTGCGGATTCTCAGAGTTGTTCTTTACATTTGGTAGGATTGGAAAAATCTAGCCTGGGCATTTTTTTTAAAAAAAAAATGTCTTCCTACCGTACCTCTGTCAGCTTTGTAGGTAGCATGGGCTAATGACTTTCTGCAGCTGAACACTCTCTAGAATAGTTCTGCTCGCAATCCATAAGCCATTGTGCTTATGACTTGAAGGACTGAGATGAAGCTGCTCTATAATTGTGTGATCAAAGAGGTGCTGATGCAATATACCGAGCTTTTCTTTTCTCTGCCATGTGCTGCCACTTATTGCAGAGTTTGTAATATACAGATTATAAAGATGTAATTAAAAAACAAAACAAAAGTAGCTTGGTTGTTATTGTAGCCATTGCATGTAAACTGCATTTTATTAGTTTAAGGGCCATGCTACCTACTGAGCAGAAAAAAAAATCCACGTTATTATTTTTTAAAAATTGAAGGGGAGGCGTGCAACTTTTCCATGTTTTTCTCCTAAATTTCTCTCCATGGAGCTAATATTAATTTGAAATGGAAGCTAACAATGTTTTTGCCCCATCAGTTCCTGTAAATACTGCAGCCTGTTTCTGTTTGCATAGTTTTGGTTCACATATGCTTTCAAGAAAGTTATGCCTTTCTGGATTAAATTAGGAACGAGGTAGCTCTGAGCTGTCTGTCAAAGAGGATGGTAGCACTTAGCTGACCTTGGGAAAACTAGACCAAGTTGATCCTGCCTAGTACTTAGATGGGAGACCACCAGGGAATGCCAGCACTATGAGCTGGCCAGATAACAAAAAGCAAAAATGACATCTACCAAAGATAACGTTAGCAAACTATTTTATTGTTGCCAAGAAAATTTCATAGATGTGCCCTGAGCTGTATTTCAAGATATTATCTGAAGCCTCCAGCTCAGGGGAGAAAAAAATAAGAGAAGAAATAAAAGAGGATTTGCCTAAGCTTGAATCACTGCTCCTGCGTATTCTCACAAAACGTGTGTTGACGAATTAACAATCCTCTTCTTAAAGAAAATGGCTCACAAGTAGTTCTGCGATTTTTGTATCCCTGTGCCTACTGACCTTATCTTTGGTATCTAACTACCTGACATTTACTTTTTTTAAAAATTCCAATGGGCTGATCGGCATTCTCAGAGTATAAAAATAGAGAGGAATTACAGTCTAGTGTCCATCTACCCAGGAAAAGACCAGCTGATCAGCTGCGAGTCAAAGGGCAAGGTCCTGAAGACGAGAGTTCAAAAGTGGAGAATATCTTGCTCAGTTTTCCTTCTGCTAAGTTAGAATTTTGTTGCTGACCATGCTCCAATTTTGTAAGTCTGCCCAGAATATGCTTTCCAAATTCCAATGTGCCTCACCAATCCCTCCAAATGTAGCCTAGATTCAACTGTACGTGCATGATCTGAGCTAAATGACTCATGAAGCAACTAAGAAGCTGCTGAGCAGATGAGAGGAATAAAACCAGGTTACTTTTCTGTTATGAGATCTCAAATATTCCACCTCACACTGCAGTCCTCAATCCTAGACTGATGCAGTCTTCTCTAGGCTCAATTTGTCTTTAGTAGCAGACTCTTCATAGAGTCAAGTATTTCTTGTCTTTTAATACAATGTGATATAAAATTAAAAATCTCTGCTGGCAGCAGCCTATTTTATGATGTAGTAATGGGTAGGTGTAAAGGGCATTTTGGTGACAAGAGCTGGGTAGTTCTTCTTCCTCACCTCTACAGTGAGGGCTGTGTTCAGTTTGCTGAATTCACTGTCCACATAGCCCATAGCAATATTCTTCTGCAGGCATGGTGAAGGGCAGCCACTAGTAACTTCACCTAGTGCAAAGAGAAACAGCCAGAGTATTGCTCAATACAAGTTCTACAGCTAAAGGAAATAACAGGAAATACAGCTCTCGGATTTCCACACTATCCTCCCCCAGTACCCATTAAATAGCATAACATTCTTGTTTCCCTTGCATAGTGCCTTCCAGATGTGCTGTAATAACTCCCACAAATTTCAACCAGCATAGTTAAAAGCAGAGTCATCAGATTACAGGGCCTACGGCAACAGTGGGTTGCTCCCGGTTCGACCCGGTTCTGCAAACTGGCAGCGGCAGGAGGCTCCACCCACCCGCCCAGGACTCTTCTGCGCATGGGCAGAAGCGTCACGCGCAAGCGAACTGGTAGCAACGGGTTTTAGAACCCACTACTGGCCTACAGTCTCTATCAAGAAAGATTAACAAAGAGCAATGAACAAAAATGGTGCTTTAGGTAGCAATTAAGAAGCAAACAGGATGGTTATTTCAAGTTCAGATTGTTACTAGGTAACAGCCCAATTCAAAGTCAAAATTCAATGTTTTTAGATCAAAACATTTTAAATTTGAATTGTTTTATACATCTCAAGTTTATACAACGTTCTATGTGTAAATATGTATCATTTAATTTTGGATGTGTATGTTGTATTGTATGAATCCAGCTGATTGTGATATATTCAATGAAACATTATTACACAAACCTGGCTTGGCATGATACGTGAATCCACTCACTGTATGAAGTCAACCACAGCAACAGGTATCATCATAATTATCATCTAGATTTCAGAGCCATTAGATTACCTACCAATTGCCTTGCCCTCTGGGCTAAGAATGGGCACATGCTGCCGGATGGGAGGTCCTGTGGAAGTCAGCCCTACACGTTTCTTTTTCGGTTTCTCTTTAATTTGGGCCAGAATGGTTGAAGCACCAGGGAAATCCATGGCAACACGACGGCGCTTCCCTGGAAGGAAGTCAGAAAAGTACAGTACCATGGTACCACTAGCTCCCTTATTGTGGATCAGAAGATCCTCCTTTCAGAAGCAACTACTTGCCCAGTATAGTTCCCACCCTGTTCAGGCTCGGGTTAGGGTTAGGGTTCCTGCCAATAGTCCCAAAGGTGCTTTTTTCAAGAGGCAACTGGACTTTCTGGTTGTTGTTGTTTTTTAAGACATTCGCTTCTCCTTCAAGAAGCTTCTTCAGCTCTTGGATGCTTCTTGGATGAGAAGTGAAACGTCTTCAAAGAAAAAAAGTGGAAGTCCAGTTGCTTCTTGAAAAAGCACCTTTGGGACAACCATGACCTGGATGATTGACCATCTCCATAGACATTGAAGATGAGTAGACTTCAACTCCCAAAATTCCCCAACCAGTGTGGTTGGCTGGTGAATTCTGGGAGTTGAAGTCCACTCATTGACAAGCTTTCAAGGCTGAGAAACACTGTCCTAATGATTCCAATTAGCATACATGCCATTGTCTAAAGTTGTAAAATCTCCCTTGGGGTGATATTTGAGGTGTTATTCTCGGGAACAGTACAAAATAAATGGGCTCTTTCTTCTTTTGAGGACTTATTTTTAAACAACCCAACATAATCTCCAGGGATTTTTTTAGGCAGTCTGCTCTCTAGATAGTTTTTGAGTTTACTCAAGATTGATGCAGTCTTTTGCTGGCTTGGCACACATTAGTTTGGTCCCCCCCCCCCCCCAAAAAAGGCTTAAATGAGAATTTTTCAGTCTCTCAATTTATGTTGGAGGCGAATTGTGGGACAGAGAAATAAGCAACATTATGCTGATGATTGAAGTTTAGCAGCAGGTATTGACACATCCTGTACGATGAAATATATATTTCTGATATGTGTGCTTCATAGTAATAGCACTGCAATGCACTTCCTTGACTTTGAGAGTTTCAAATCTCCAGGAGTCTGTCCCACTTCTGCTGACTTGAAAGAAAGAGACATCTGAAGAAGTGACCATGCATGCTGGCAGTGGGCAATGAGTTAGCCTGCAATGCTGCATTCTAACCAGTGGGAAGGAAGGAAGGAAGGAAGGAAGGAAGGAAGGAAGGAAAGGAAGAGCAAGAGCTCTTGTGCAAGAGCTATAGCCTGCAACACAGCATTCTAACCACTGTGCCACATGATCACATGACCCCAGAACAATACCGGCTGCCAAGTGCCTGAAATCTGATCACATGATCATGGGTAACCTATGATGGCTGTGAGTGTCAGTCATTTTTTCCAATTGAAACTTCAAATGGTCACTGAACGAATGACTGTTACGTTGAAGTCAACTTGTGGACTTTTACCAGGACCCCATTGAATCAAACAACACTCCCTTGGGTGCAGAAACCCAGCGAGAAAAAACAGAAATAATATACAAAACGGGCAGAGTACATAGGGATAAAAGTCAATCAAGAAATAGAAAAACGAAGTACTCACTTTCATCATCGTCCGAATCAGAGATGTCTACATCGTTCTCCCGGATGGTTATTCGGGCTAGGTAGAAACAGAGGAGCTTATAAATAGTTATCTTGTTGATCAACAACAACAACAACAAAAAGCCTTGCAGAGCATTTTACAATCAATCAATCAATCATCAGAAACACAGCATTCCTCAACAGGTTTACAGCAGTCTCCCACAAAGCCTTCGGGGCTGTGAAGCCAAACTTGAACCCAGGTTTCCTTGCTTTGAATTCCTATTAATAATTCTAAAATAAAACAAATGAGAAACCACAGCTGCTACTCTGGGCAGAAAGGCGATTTTATCTACTAACAGAAATAAAAAATGAATTACCGTATTTTTAGGACTATAAGACACCCCCCCCCCCCAAAAAAGTGGGTGGAAATGTATGAGCGTCTTAATAGAGCGAATATGGGCCTGTTTTTGGCCTCCTGAATCCTCCGCGGGTCCCGTTTTGGCCCTCACTGGTATCCAGAAGCATTCTGCAGGCCCAAAAGGTGCATCTTATGGGCCGGTGCATCTTATAGTCCCAAAAATACGGTAGTATATTTTTTGGCAAGACAGATTTTATTATTACTATTATAATTATTATTATTGACTAGCACTGATGATGTTACCGAGTTCGGGTACTGAAACGTCTGCAAGAAAACAAGCAAGCTCACAGAGCATCAAGGACCCCTCAAGACAGATTTTGCTATTATTATTATTTGTAATATTGAAGAATTATTTTTCCCTTCTCCAAAGTAGATTCATTCTATTTGAGGTCCTGTATGCAGAAAATCTTTCTGTTTTCTGTTTCTTCTTCTTTTTTTAAGTTGGGTGGCTGTGTTCTTAGGGGATGGAAGGTTCGTTTTTTTCTTGGCTGTTAAAAAAATATTTTATATTCTATTTCTTTAAGTAAAACTGAGGGGAAAAATACTTACGGGGTACAAAGTGCGAGACGATCATTTGCAGGCATGGCCTAAGATAGATTGTCTGAGCAGACACTAAGTTACTCAGGAAAGCTAGATACTCCTCCACCACAGCTTGGCCTCTTCTCAGCCATGGGACTTTCTGCGTTTTTAGAGACAACAGGATCAAAGTTGGAGCATTTGTTGTGCCCCCACCCCCAAATCCAAAGCAAAAAAGCCCACCTAATGCAACCAGAGAATTCTTACCAATAGGATGGTAATTAGTTGTTCAAACTCCTTGGTCAAAAATGTAATAGAAGACCGGAATTCAGAGAGCCAGTTAATAATCTGGTCATCCTAAAAAAATAGAAGCCATCATATCTTAATTAATTAAAAATAGAAGCCATCGTTTCTTAATTCCTGAATCACACTGGCTGTCAAAAGTTTTAGCTGGGGAAGGAGAGAAGCGGTTAGTTTGCTTTTAAGATAAAGACCATCAGACCAACAGCCTGCCACATTTTGCTCACACATTGCTGACACACAACTTAAAGGTGTTAGCTAGATCAGCCACTCAATTTTGAAACAGCAGAAGGGTTAAAAGTTTTGTGGGGTCCCTGGTGATCTCGGAGCTTGGTTGTTTTTTGAAGACATTTCATTACCCAGCTAGGTAATATCATCAGTGCTAGGAGGGAGTGAAGTTTGTTCTCTGTCTCCCTTCTAGCACTGAAGTTACCTAGTTGGATCTGCAAGAAAAGAACAAGCTCAGACCATCAAGGACCTCGCAGTTCAACCCAGAGTTACAAAATACTCTCTTCTATTTGTAATTAAGAGTTTTGCCCTGCACATTCCTAGGAAATCTATTCACCAGTTCCCTGCACAGAATGGGAGAAATTAAGCATCTGTGTAGTCTACCTGGATGTCCAAAGAGACTCAATAAGTTAGACCTACCTCTCACATGCATATAAAACCCCTTATTATATTGTCACTGTTATTCTTTTGTCATAGAGAGGAAAAGGTGGTCTCTGCCGGCTGAAATGCCTCACATGCTAGCATGACTATTTGCAAATGGCAAGGTGCACTGGGCAATGTAGTTTTCCCAATAAACAGTAGCTGACACATGACAGTACTAGGTATACTTGTGATGGCTAAACCTGGTAAACAGTGATGGATTTTAGAAAGGGGTGTGTGTATAATATTTTGTTTAAAAATGGATTTATAAATCTGACTGGATTCATCTACCAGGTTGTATTTGGGTAACATTCTGGCTCCTAAGCAATTATAAACTACAACCCATAAAAAAGACTAAAAAAAATAAAAATTGAAATTATTTATTTCATTCTTTCTTAAACCTAAGGAGGCATTTCAGAGTATTTGAATATTATAGAAATCTTACTTTTATGTCTGGATCCAACAGCTGATGCTTCAGCAGATCAAACTCGGTGGTCTTGCCCTGAAAGAGAAAACTTGCAGTTTTGAGCTCTGCATAAAGTACTCCACAAGGACTGGTGCGGTGGCTTTAGAGGTGGAGCTCTCGCCTCACAATCAGGAGGCTGTGAGTTCGATCCTAGGTAGAGGCAGATATTTCTCTGTCTGGGCCCACTGAAACTATAATCTGCTAAACAAAACTCTGCATCCAGCCATTAAAGCATTCTACTAGCTCCATTTAGTTGTCCAGACTCCACCCCGCAAGGAATTATGGGGTCATTAAATGAAGATGATGATAAAGAACTCCACAAATCCTTTTTCCCAAATACAGTAATAATTCCCTCATCAGTGGAGAAAAACAAAGACGAAGGATGAATTATCAGAGTTCAAAACAGAAAATGTTATGAGTGCATTTCATGTATTTTTCCTACAGTTACCTTTTGATATTTCAGTAAGATCTCTGCCAAATTACCGCCGAATCTGACCGTCTTCCTTGGTGGCGATCTCAGGAATTCATCCTCTGCCAACATGTCAGAAAATCCTTTAAAAAAAAAGAAAAAAAAAGAGCAATGTAAGATTGGCATCTGACCATGAAAGTGAAAAACTTTCTGATTTTTGATGAATCTGCCAGGATAACCAACCGGTGTTATTTATTCTGGGGAAGATGGGAGTTGTAGTAGAAGCAGGGCCTTGAGTTCTGGCAGGGCAATCTACCCTCCTGGCAGGTCCTGCAGCCCAAATACAATCGGGGTGCTTGGGATGATGGGAGTTGTAGTAGAACCAGGGCTTTGTTCTGGCAGGACAATCCACCTCCCTGCAGCCCAAATAAAACCGCGGTGCTGGGGATGATGGGAGTTGGAGTAGAACCAGGGCCTCGAGTTCCGGCAGGGCAATTTACTCTCCTTACATCCCAAATACAACTGCGGTGCTGGGGATGATGGGAGTTGTAGTAGAACCATGGCCTTGTTCCGGCAGGGCAATCTACCCTCCCTGCAGCCCAAATACAACCGGGGTGCTGGGGATGATGGGAGTTGTAGTAGAGTTCCGTCAGGACAATCTACCCTTCCTGCAGCCCAAAGACAATCGCGGTGCTGGGGATGATGGGAGTTGTAGTAGAGTTCTGGCAGGGCAATCTACCCTTCCAGCTTCGGCCTTGGGAGGGTCGACATAACTCCCACCGTGCCGAGCTAGATATAAGACGCGACTCCTCGGTCTGGCCTACCTCAC
>JANHGD010000377.1:210366-220739 GCA_027560375.1 Imantodes cenchoa
TTTTACCCACCTCAGAAGGATGGAAGGCTGAGTCAACCTTGAGCCTGGTGAGATTCGAACTGCCAAATTGCAGGCAGTCGGCAGTCAGCAGAAGTAGCCTGCAGTACTGCATTCTAAGCACTGCACCACCACACCGCAGTAGTAGTAGAAGCATAGTACAGTAGAAGATTCTTTGTATAAGAACAGTGTCTCCAGGATGACTGGAGGGAACTCACCTGGGTTGGGTTGTAGAGTTCTTGTAATGGGCTTCTTGATCCTTTTCGGCAGCAGATGTCCATCCCAAAGCTATTCCTACGTATTACTGATAGAAAATAAACTGAAATTAGTGGGCAAAATGCTAACATAGATTCAAAGCGTACATCAAAGAATTAAGTACAGGTAGTCTTCGACTTACAACAGTTCATTCAGTTACCATTTAAAGTTACAACAGCACTGAAAAAAGTGACTTATGACCATTTTTCACACTTAGAACCTTTGCAGCATCCCCATGGACACACGATAAAAATTCAGATGCTTGGTAACTGGTTCATATTTATGACCGTTGCTGTGTCCTGGGAGTCACATGATTTTTTTGCAACCTTCTGACAAGCAAAGTCAATGGGGAAGCCAGATTCACTTAATAGCAATATTACTAGTTTAACCACTGCAGTGATTCACATAATAACATTGGCAAGAAAGGTTGTAAAATGGGGCAAAAATCACTTAACAACTGTTTTGTTTAGCAACAGAAATTTTGGGCTCAATTGTCATCATAAGTCGAGGACTATCTGTATTTTAAAAACTGAGATACAGACACAAGTGCACACTCACACACACACACACATATATTACACATAAGAAAAAACCAGATGTTAAGTCTAAGAGAAAATACGACATTACTTGCATTTCAGCCATCCCAAAACATTCATCGTTGCGATAATTTTGTCCAGAACATTAAAATATTAAAAACCCATGTAAAGAGGAAACAAATTACAAAAGAAAACCTCACTCTAGCTTTAAGCTTTTGGAGGAGGATGTTTTGCATTGTATCATTGTTTTCATATTGCAATAACATTATCAAAGATCTCACTCAAAAAAAGAAAGAAACAGAGAAGTTTACCAGATTTAATTTAGTTAAAGGCCATGGTAGAAAACCTGGTGTCCTTCACAAATGAAAAATTGTGGCTGGAGATAAAAAGATCCATTTATGTGATAGGAGACCCAACAAAAAGCATATTCCACCTTTGGTAGTGCTTTTAGTCACTAGCAGACTTCTTTTAAAAAAATATTTTTTATTAAACAGTTTTAAAAACAACATTAAATATAAACTACACATTCAAAAACAACATAACATAACATAACATAAACATAAACATAATCTAACGTAACATGACATAATATAACCTAACACCATATGCCATAAAGATTCATTTTACAGTGTCGGTGTACATACTATGTTTTTATATCTCTTACTCTTTAACTTATATTTATTCATATATTTCCTAAGTCCTACCTATAATTTCTTCTTAATATCTAACATCTCGTCTAACTATATCCGCCTATCATCTTGTTTTCATGCATCTATATACATATATATTTATTTATATACATAAATACAACCTAACCCAAACTCCTCTATCTCCTGCAATAAGTTGGGTGCTGAAATATGAGGTTCTTCGATAATGAACACCATGTCATCAACAAACGCTTGTGTCTTACACTGTTCTCTTTTAATTTTAAGTCCTTTTATTTCCTGGTTTCCTCTTATCCGGTTCAACAACACCTCTAGTGACAGTATAAACAGTAGGAGGGATAGTCACCAGCAAACTTCTATCCTCAAGGCCAGTCTTTAGGAATAGTGGACTAAGGTTTGATATTGTGGCAGAAAGCAAAGGGGAAGTCAGTATGTATGTGCCTCTGTGCCAAGGGTGAAATGCTCCCGGTTCACTCATGCCTGTTGGTCGTCGGAGAGCCAGTCGCGAAAGCAGTGCGAGGCTCCGCCCACCTGCCCGGACACCCCATTTGGGTTCTTTTACCCTCTGCACATACACAAAATGCACTACCTGACTCTGTGGTTTCTTCCCCAAACCCCCAAAACTTTAACCTTAGACTGTCTACAGTTGATCTCTCCCCATTTCTAAGAGGTCTGTAAGGGGCATGCATAAGCGCATCTCTGTGCCTACCATCCCTGTCCTACTGTCCTATTGTCCTCTTTTATCGTTACTTTTTTACTTATGTTATGTTTTTACAAACAACTACTATACTATATATGTTTGACAAATAAAATAAAATAAAATGCTTTGTGCATGCGCAGAGGGTAAAAGAACCCAAATGGCGGCATCTGGGCTGGTGGGCGGAGCGTCACACTGCCTTCGCGACCGGCTCTCCGACAACCGACAAGCACAAGCGAAGTGGGAGCATTTCACCCCTGCTCTGTGCATCATAAAGTGACTTAACATTAGTTCTGTGATATATGCCTGAAAACAAAATCTAAGGAAATACCTTAAATAAATTGAGGCAAATTTATTCTTTATCAAATTAACATCTGTATAAAAACTGGAGAGACTCTGCAGAAGTGAGATAGAATATCCACATCTGGGCTTCAAACATTTAAAAAATAAATCTTAATTTCAATGGCAATGTTTTAAAAAAAGGTACGTGTGACTTTTCCTTCTTTGCAGAGAAGTGTACCACAGCTTGGTAGGCTCTTGAGGGGCTTCAATAAACAAGTAATTATACATGCTTATTTAATTATCAAATTTGTACCTGCATGCTCTCAATAAAATCCAAACACTTAATCAATTCTATATGTTTTCATTTTCCTTCACAGTTCAAGTGAATGGGAATTACCATGTGCTATAATTTTAATTAACTGTTTAATCAAATAGTTAATTGGAGCAATTACTTAAAATTAGAACACATGAAAGGTAATAATCACTAATCTTTAGCAGGCACAAATACGGCAACTTGGAATAAAAATGTTCTTCTATAGGGAACCACTTGAAGCTTCAGTCAGTATAAAGTATATACCTTTCCAAGTACGGATCTCTCGTGTCAGTTAGGGCTGAGTGAAACTGCTTCCCTCAGATTCCTGCTTACTGCAACATTTGTCCTGGAATGGACATTTTGATATCAAACTGCAGGGTTTTCTACTGTTAGCAAGGACAGTTACTACGATATTTACACATCACAGGAAGATGGAAACTTGGATACTGAGAAATGTGTCTCTTAGCAACAGCAGTGTCGGACTCTGGATGATTTATAATTGTTATATGGCACAATATCAGTAAAACTTTGCTTATTTTTTTAAAATAATGGACCTCTAATAATGGTTTACTTCCACTTCCTAAAAACCTTCTCCTCCTATTCGCCTCTTTAAAAACGAATTACCTAAACATTGCCACCAATAATTGATAGGCTTCTACTGGAAAATGTTCTTCACACAGTATCTTGTAACTACTGTTGCAATGTTTTCAGGGAAATCATCCTCCATTTTAAGTGCTGTACTACATAGAGCAGTAGACAGGCAATGATTTTGATGCTCATCACTTCAGATGTTGCTGTTCCATTAAGATAAGAGTGAAACGGACTTTTTTTTTTTTTTAAAGAAGCAATTCTGCCTACTCCAGAACTTTGAAACTGTGTAGGCATGAATGAATTTGTGAATTAAATTGTATATAAAAACCTCACTATTTAAAGACAGATAATTGGATTCCTGTGAGGAATTCAGAGCTGCAGAGTGGAGATGTACATGGCCATGAAGAAAATATGTGGAAAACTTGAACTTAGCCTGGGAAAACAAGAAAGTGTGAAAAAGAAATTCAGAAATATCTCACACTGAGTCTCCTTGAGGGAGGGTGTAAGTCTCCTGTAAAAGAGTAGGAAGGAGAAATCCTATCAGCCTACATCAATAAAGTAAGCTTTATTTCTCTTGGTCTTTCCTCCCGCCCCCTGATTTGGTCTACCCTGAAGAGCTATCATATAGCTACATTTCAGTTCTGAGAAGTTCAGTATTGGCACCAACAAGAACAATCTTTGCTCAGACTCAATAACGCTACTTGCCTTAAGCAAGAAACCCATCCTCAGCCTTCATGTTCCACCTGCTCCATTGTTCCTAACCGTCTCTCTCACCAGCACTCCCTATCTCTTATCAAAGCCATGGTAGCACAGTGGTTAGAATGCAGTATTGCAGGTTAATTCTGCCCACTGCCAAGAGTCTGATCCTGACCTGCTCAAGGCCGACTCAGCCTTTCATCCTCCCAAGGTTGGTAAAAATGAGGACTCAGATTGTTGACTCTGTGAACTTCTTAGAGCAGTGGTTCTCAACCTTCCTAATGCCACGACCCTTTAATACAGTTCCTCATGTTGTGGTGACCCCCAACCATAAAATAATAAGGAAACTCAGGGGTGGGTTCTAACTTACCTCGCTGCTGATTCGCTTCCTCCTGCGTTGTGTGACCACGCCTCGTGGGCATGTGTACACTTTGTGTGTGCATGCATGCGCAGTGCTGAATTTTTTTAAAAAAATTGCAAAAAAAAAAAAGGCGAAAACAAGATGGCAATGCAAGAACAGTGCCGGAAATTCAGCTTCTGCGCATGCTCAGAAGTTTCCATGGTACAGAGGTTGGGTTTTTTTGCAGTAGTCTATCTGCATGTGGGTGGACCTGCCTGGAGACGGATAGAGGAGCGGTGTCTCGATTCCTAAGACCATCGGAAATATGTGTTTTCCGATGGTTTTAGACGACCCCTGTGAAAGGGTTGTTCGACCCCCAAAGGGGTCCCGACCCACAGGTTTAGAACCGCTGGCCTAAAAGATGATGAACTTTGACCAGTTATTATCTCTTACCTTAATCTGTGTCAAGTTAACCTGGAAAACAATGCTAAACTTCCTTAAAGGAACCTGTCATGTAAATAGCAATTGCATACTAGATGGGCTATACCCCATCCCTCCCCAATCAGGATGATCATCATTCTGTGCATTTTAGCAGCCACTACCATAGTTTTATAGATACAAGTCAGTAAGGATCTTTGGATGTTACCGCAGACAGCCTGTGGGTAAATATCTTAAAAGAGGCTTTGTATAGAAAAAGCGGGGTACTTTACCCACTTGCAATACTTTGAGGTTCTGACTGTTTTTCAGTAATAACTACACTTCTAAGACAAGAAGCAGAAGAATAGAGAAACTAACATCAAAGCGCCCAATCCGTGCTCCTGGTTGGTTGGCCTGGAGCATCTCCGTTAAAATCCACATTTGCTGCAGTTCGGAAGACACTCTGTCGGCATCAGGAAGTCCCTGAAAGCAAAGAATAACTATATTCATATATGCAGTTCTCTGCTGCTTTTGCTCTTGCAAGACCAACTTTGTCTGAAAGTCTCTCCTCTCTAGGAGCTGCTAACAATCAGCAGCCAGACTAAGCTTATGTATCTTTACTAAGAAACATGTCCATTCTCAGGGAAAAAACCCTATCTCAGTAATAATACTTACATCGTGTAAGCTTGTTGGCTGCTCCTGAGGAGAAGGATGAGAAAGCCAAGCTGGAAAGCCTTTCTGAGGACTCTGTAAAGAGGAGATGGCAGTCCCACGCAACAAAATTAGGCAACATACGCACCACCCTCCATCTTCATCATTCACTTTCTTAGAACGGGTGATTAGGAAGATTTATCTTTAAAGGTATTTATTTCAACTGTTTCCAAGTATATAAAACCATTAGGAATTATATTACTTCACAGATAAGAAGTAAGAGCTACAAAGTACAATTTTTCCTTATCTGAAAAAACCTCTTTCAGAAAAAAAACAACCCTCTAATGTCAGCTTCAGATTTCAACCCTAGTTTGTATGTTGAAATTAATACTAAGTCTTATGCACACTAAGTCATTCAGGCAGTTACTTTCCTCAACATTACTAATTATAAATAATGTTATCATTAGTGTATTATGAATCTGGCAGAAAGAAGTAATTACCATACTTGCTCTATGGATGTCAGAGATATGTGGACAAAAATAAAACCCTTGAGTCAAAGTTCAACTTCAATGCAAAATGACACAAGCAAGTAACTAGCTAACAAACAAGCAAATAAACAAGTTCACTTCAACACAAATAGTCCTCCCTTACCAAGCATTCATGTAGCGACAATTCAGTGTTACAATGGTGCTGAAAAAATAACTTTATGGCCTATTTACATCTCTTCCATTTACATCTCTCGTGCGAGATTTTGGCAATTTCTTTGCTTCTGCGCATGCGCGGAAGCAAAAAAACTGCTGAAATCTCATGCGCGCGAGCGTCCTCTTGTGAGATTTTGCTTCTGCGCATGAAGCAATTTTTTTAAAAAAAAGATGGTGCCACGCGACGGCCTGGTTGCAACGGCACCGGAGCTGTTGCGCAATGGGCGGGCTGCTACCGGGGCAGCAGAGTGGCCCGCCCCGGTAGCAACACACCCCTGGTACCTCTCCAGATGTTGTGAATCAAGGCTATGAGCAACCTCAGCCAGCTTGACCAATAATATAGGATACTGCAGTTGCAAATTAGCAACTTATTTAGTTTCCCACCTTTTAAACCTATTTTCAAATCACTGAAAAAATCCTGGGAGTATCAGAACACCTGCTAAAGAATTTTATTTTGACAACGTTTTGAATATGTACCTTCTGACACAAAGAAAAAAGCTGCAGATCCTCAATTGTAAAATGCAACCATACCGGAGAAGGTTGGCGCAGGATGAAACGCATGGCAGTCACCTGATCCACATCACAAAGCATCTAGGAAAACATGAAGACAAAGAATTACTGAAGCTGAATATACTCCTACATAATTAACAGAAACTTGATAATGAAATTAAATTACAGTATTACTATATACTATTATTATAAAATTACATGATTGGGAAACATTGATACATTTTGTTTGGCACTAGGGAAACAGCATTCTGTTTAGATCCAGGAACAAATCATCACATTCAGGAAATTCTGCTACACCATTCTATATCAGCTAGAGTTTGGAAGGAAAAAAAGCCCTAAATCAGTAGTGGGGTTAACCTGGTCCCACTGTCTCCTTAGCAGCAACTAGCATGACACATTCTAATGGCCCACTCCCCATCCTCCCACTGCCTTCTCTTTCCTCAGCCATTGCCTATACCCACAATGGAACATCCTACCTACCCCACTCCCCATCACCACCTTCTAGCACCTTCTCTGCACGGGAGTAAGTGAATATTGGCCATGTTCCAGAATGCACCCTTCATTCATTTTAGGCAACAAGAAAACTCAATAAGCTTGACCCAAATTCCACAGAAGTTGAAATCATATTCTGCTATAAACAAAGAAACAAGAAGAAACAGCAGCTATAGATATGAGATAAAAATGTGTCTACTACTTGAAAAAAAGATTATCATAGACTGTGGGCTATAGACAAAATATTAAAATGTGGAGATATCACACTGAGAACAAATACACCGCCAAGGCCATAACTGCTCTACTAGTAATATGTGGCTGAAAGACCACCAGAAAGGCTGACTGAAGAAAAAAAGCCCACAATGCTTTTACATTGTAGTACAGAAGAAAACTATTAAAAAATACCATGGACTACACAAAAAATGTATAATTTTGATGCAAGATTAAATAAAATCAGACCACTCACTGGAAACATTAATAAGGAAGCTAAAGAAAGTGGCATGCACACATGCGCGCGCACACACACACGAACAAAAATAATTGCAGAAGATCATGTTTGAAAAAAAACAAAGCTAATTGAAACACAGGTCAAAAGAAGGGAAGGCAGCTAGATATTATAATTGATGATGGAAACACGATGTAGCTACTGTTAAGACTCACTCCAGTAAGTCATTTAACAGAAAACATTCTGACATTTAAAGGGATACATGGATGAATGCTAGCACTGTACTTATTCAACTTATTTATCAATGATATTGTCACAAGCCAGAGTGCAGAAAATCCCAGAAAAGGAATATATATAAAATAAAATAAATCCCATCTTTCCCAATAAAGGTGAAGAATAAGAATTTCTCAGTATTTTTTACGCAAACAATCAAATGCTCATTTTATACTCTCAGACAGGCTTTCTTCATTTAAAAACCTGTATTGTTGAGAAGCCAAAGGTGGCATTTGGGGAGAAAATAAAAATGCACAAGTGGACAGTTAGGGAACACAATATAGAACAAGTTCCCTCACAATGATATCTGAGCATTTTTTTACATTTTCAGTCAGTAAAACAAAAGTAAAAAATGACCAATGACTGGAATTATTACAGTAGATTTTGGCAGACAAGTTGAAGGTGTCAAATCTCCAAACCCACTAAACTAATTCCTTATTTTTTATTTTTGCAGAAGAGATATAAGGGATTCATATACCTCATGATGATTAACTTTTTCTAAAGAAGTTCATTAGAACTATTTCCTTTCTGCATATGGAAACATTTCCAATCAGAATACTTGTTAGGGCATTTAATTACTAGATTATTCTTGTTTTACTACCTGTTTCCAGACCTACATTATTCCTTTGGAGCAAATGAAATTCCCCACATCCCCAGTAGAAAATGAAATCCTGACCTGATGTCTGGAAATAGAAAAGTAGTTTTGGGAACCCTCCTCTGTATGCGGGTTAGGCATCAAACAAAAATTACGTAGACAAGTAACCCATTTGGAAGGGCTTTCATTCCCACCATCTGCAGAACTTCGCCGCTGTACTCGAAGGGTCAAAAAGGCAGTATAGTAATTTTTGAATTCAACTGTCTGTAACTGAAATAAAAACAAGCATTGATTAAATCCACAGGAAGCAAGATGTAACACAGTGAAGAGAATATAGAGAAAACTTTCATAAATACTTTTTGTTTCTCAGAACGTCTCCAGCAATAAGTTTTAAATAAATGTTCTATATTGCTTATAGAAGCAAAGGGAAACAATTTTGATTTGGAACTATCAATTGAGTAAATTAGAGATATAAATTTTGGAATTGGAACTTCTGGCTCACAGATAACCTTAACTATGAGATTTAAATCAATTTCAACTTTTGAATAACACTGGTCTACAAGGAGAAAGCCCTGGAAATGAAAGTAGCTTAATTTTACTAATTACTAATTAATTTTACTAGAATTAGGTTACTAATAAAGGGAAATTAAGTCGTAAGTAAAAATTGGCTCATTTCCAAGATACAGCTTCAGGTTAATATTGCATCGAAATAATTCAAAATTGCAAGATTATGCTCCATAACTTATCTGCAAAACGTGATATAGCAGTGAGAATGGTGCCACACCAATCATTATAAATTTATGTTTATTGATATATAAATAACGTAAGTTTCCATTCATTTATTGGTTTTTCATGTAACATTTTCATGCTTTTTGCATGAAAAATTGACAAGTTCTACCATCAGATTAAACAACAAAGTTTCACCTTTATTCAGTATTTAAACTCTGCTTTTGGCTTGAAAACTTTAGCCAAACAGCACATTTATCACCTTTTTTCTAATTCATCTAATCAAAATATATAAAATTAAGACGTTTTATCTCAGAGGTTGATAATTTCCCAAAATTTGTAGACCAGTGTAATTTATCCTTTAGGCATCCTTGACATCTGCTTTTCTTTCATACTTACATCAGTAGTCTGCAAGTGTGGAAATGAAACATCAATCACCAGAACACCAGGCCGGCCTATCTCAGTCTTCATGTCTCCCACTTGCAGTGCTACTGGGTTCTTAATGGCACAGGGGACTGGCTCCAACGCCATGGTTTCTCACTCTGGAACAAAAGAACAGCTTCAATAAAGTGGCATATGACAATCACAACCATTACTTCACTGTATTGCATACAGGCATCCTATGCTAAAGGGATTTCTTCCATTTTTTCCATGGTTAGAATGCAGTACCGCAGGCTATTTCTGCTGTTGGCTGCCAGCAGTTCGATTCTCACTGGCTCAAGGTTGACTCAGCCTTCCATCCTTGCAAGGTCCGTAAAATGAGGACCCGGATTGTTGGGGGCAATATGCTGACTCTGTAAAAACCGCTTAGAGAGGGCTGTGAAGCAGCATATAAGGCTAAGTGCTATTTTCCATCCTTACTGGATGAGGATGTTTTTGAAAATGCAAACACTTCCACAGAAGCATTATAACTTTTCCATTAATCAAAGTGTTTTTATTATTTATCTTATTATTGATTGTATTTTTATTTATACACCAACTGCTGTGGCCTAAAGGTAGTAGCCCCAGGGCAAGATGGGCAGCAAATAAATTTAGCAAATAAATAAATCCCCCCCCCCAAAAAGAGAGGTCCAAAGAAAGCTCCAAGCTGTCTCTTCTCAAATGCAAGCAGAAAACTGTGGCCTAGAGGTGGAGCTCTTGCCTCACAATCAGGAGGTTGTGAGTTTGATCCTAGGTAGAGGCAGATGTAAG
>JANHGD010000381.1:0-10569 GCA_027560375.1 Imantodes cenchoa
GGATGTCTCGCCCACAGATGGCAGGTTGAAATCCCCCATGACAACAAGTCTGGGGATATCAACCGCCACTGCGGCAATGACACCGAGGAGCTCGGACAGGGCCGCTGTCACGTGGCAGGGAGCCAGGTACGCGATCAGCAGACCCATCTGCCCACTCTGACCCCACCTCACAAGGAGGGATTCACAGCCAGCTGTCTGAGATACAGTGGTCTCCCTTGGCCTAAGACTCTCCTTGATTATCACCGCTACTCCCCCACCCCTCCCAGAAGGTCTCGACTGGTGGAATGTCGAGACCTGTAGAAAAAAAAACCCTTAAAAATCCAACCAAAACTAAGTATAACGATTAATTGTTTCCTTTTTAACCTGCTAGTGTTAGAAAAAGATAGGACACTAGTTTATACTCCCAAATAATAAAGCCTAGTAAAAAAAGTATTGTCACAACTACATCAGATAAAAGCTTCAACATTCAGAAAAGCTATGTTTATGGATAGAGAAACCATGGGTATAAAACTATAGGAATCATAATAACAATCTGAGAATATCCCTGTTTAAAAGTTCAAGAGCAGGAGTCCCAGTTATAGAGCTCAACGAGTTTATGAAACTTGTTTTTTATTTTCCAGTCTGCTGCTAACATAATACAGTTTATTGACTCTGATAAAATAATAATAATTCTATAAATACAAATCACTGTTTTGCATATCTAGAATATTTAAATATTATTTTTTAGTTGTCACAGAAACTGTAATGCAATAGAAACATTTATAGCTTTATTTAATGTTTCTTAGGAACATACAGATTTTAAACCTCAATATTACAGAACGCTTTAAAATAATATTATAAATCAGATTACAACCTAGTTGAAAATCTTAGCATGTGTGATATTTTGTGATACTATGAAAAGGTTATATAAAAGTTTAGGTGAAAGGAGAAAATGCATTTCTTACTCTGTAATATCTTTAGCAGTCGTAATTTGAACAATCTTGAGAAAGTACAATAGTATAATAGCCATCACATTTAAACAATAAGAGACAAACATGGTATTTTATTTAGTTTCAGTGTAGAATTAAACCTATAGCATTTGAAATGCATAACACATCTAAAATATATGGCAGGATAAAGAAAAAAAAATCCCATTCAAACTATGATCTATTATGTAATAATGGAATGTAATAATGTAATAGATACAGCCAAGCAAGAGACAGGTAGGGAAGAAATGTATTTTGCTTCAAGATTGTACTAATTTTTAAATGTATTTATTAAACACAATTTTATTTCACATATCTGTTGAAAAAAAGCACCATTAAAAGCAGTTAAAACTAAAGGAAAAATAACAAAATTGATTTTGGGAGGGGGGGTCATTATGAATGGTTATGAGCAGTGGTGGCGCAGGGGGGAGAATGCAGTACTGCAGGCTACTTCGGGCTGACTGCCGGTTGCCCGCAGTTTGGCAGTTCAAGTCTCATCGGCTCAAGGTTGACTCAGCCTTCCATCTTTCTGAGGTCGGTAAAATGAGGCCCCAGATTGTTGGGGGCAATAGGCTCACACTGTAAACTGCTTAGAGAGCACTGTGAAGTGGTATATAAGTCCAAGTGCTATTACTATTAATGTCTGGCTAACAGGTTGACAATCAAGAAATATGTACGTATAAGAAGTGTCTAACTGAAATAGAACAGTAAACTTGCTCTATCATAACTGATCTATAATCCAGATGAGGAGGTAGAGTTAGGTTTCTTTGTATCCCTTTGCTGCCATCTAGCAGTCAACTCAATTTTTGTAAGCCAGCAAAACAAGTCTCAGGTTTTCCAGAATGTTTTTTTTCCCCATGCAAGAAGCAAAACAAATCTTAGAATGAAGTTGGAAGAAAAAGTTGTTGAAACTACATCAATGTCTAACCAAAGTCTCTGGTTAGACTTTAATATGTGAAATTCTCGGTTAGATAAAAAAGAGATTTTAGATTGCACTAAAGCTGTTTGGTAAAAAACAAAAGTATTGCATTATTTATTTTTTTAGTAGCAAAGTTCTAGCTGTTTTTTTTCATCCACATCTGGGATGAAGCAGGACCCATAACACCCTGTGAGACAAAGAGCAAAAGTTGCAGGAAAGAGAGGTTTGATTCTGTAACCAGGGAATTGAAGCCTTGTTCCTTTTTACATACCTGCAAGGAATACACACACATTATAGGGGGCAGATTTTCAATTATGCAGTTGTATACCATATCTTGGGATGCAGTGGCTCAATTGTTAAGACATTGAGCTTGTCGATTAAAAGGTTGGCAGTTCAGCGGTTTGAATCCCTAGCGCCACGTAACAGAGTGAGCTCCCGTTACTTGCCCCAGCTTCTGTCAACCTAGCAGTTCAAAAGCATGTAAATGTGCAAGTAGAAAAATAGGGACCACTTTGGTGGGAAGGTAACAGGGCTCCTTGCGCCTTCAGCATTTAATCATGCCAGCCACATGACCATGGAGATGTCTTTGGACAGTCCTTGCTCTTCGGCTTAGAAAAAGAGATGGGCACCTTCCCTAGGGCTGGAAACAACTAGCACACATGTGCAGGAGAACCTTTACCTTTATCTTTTATACCATATCTTCACTTTTTTATCCCCCTGGATATCCTTAGAAGCAAGATAATCTATAGATTTAAAGCTCATTGGTGCTAAATTGATATTACTTTATGATATTTGAGCAAATGAGACCTTTTCCAATTTCCAAGCTCAATTCCCATTTACGTAGGGAAGAAATTTTTCTTTCAGTTCTAAGATACCTTTCTTAGACATGGACACAAAGAATAGGACCTGCCTTATCTTAAATAGTCAATTGAAGAAAAGCACTACCATTAGGATAGTTGCCTGCCTGCATGCCTGCCTGCATGCCTGCCTATTGATTAAGGTGCTGGACTAGTAATAGAAAAAAGCAAGGTTCTAGTCATCCCTTGATAATTGATTCAGGCTGATACTTAACAGGGGGACATGCACTATAATGCACTATTAGAAAACCAGACTGTCAGAATAAGTACATCATTTTCTGTTCTATAACATAAGAACAAACTGGCATTTAAAGCTGGACAGTGTTAGAAATAGCATTTCTGATATTTCCTTGTCATGTATTAAGCTAGCGTTTACCTTGAAAATGTTTGACTCTTATGATGATCTAGGTATGCAGATCTTATTGTCTTCTTTCACAACCTTCACTTTGTCAATTCATCATGTAACCCAGTAAATCATCATTTCTTGACCTTGGTGTTCCTTCTTCAGATCAGCAAGATATGTAATGCCAGCTAGAGTGGAATAATAGATTTTATCAGGCATTTAAAAATCTATTTACAACATGGATGGTGTTTTAAATACTGCTAGTAATGATAAAATCTAGCTGAAGATTGGCGAAACAATTCATAGTTCTCTTTTACTTAGTTATAAAAGCTGAAATAAGCCTGCCAGCCTAAATACATTTACTGCAATATAAGCTTCATTGAACACAGCATGACTTGCTTCTGAATGAGCATGCCAAGCATTGCACTGTAAAAGATTAGTGAAGTGTTAACTAAGCATTAAAGAAAATTGAATTGTGTGAACTTTCATACACAGATATCCTTTCTTCTAATAATACTACTATGAGAAGATGAGTGAGAAAAATATTTTTTAATTCTGAGAGAAGGCTGAGTATGCTACACCATATAGAGGCAACCGGTTGTAGTTATTTTTCAAGCTGCTACTACAAATTGCAATTATGTGACATAGTAAAATTTTTACAATCTCTGATATCAATAGCTCTAAAGCTATAGGAAACATTTTCTTGTTTAGCTCCTTGTTATTCTTGCTTTGACTTTGTTAATTTGATTGAGAATTTAGCTGCTGTTTTAGGTGGGTTGTAATTGTTTTTGCATGTTTGCCATCTTAATAGTCTTTGGGACCAAAAATCAGGCACAAATTGAATTACTAAATAATTTCACAATTAATCCTTGATTTTTTTATGACTTTTATGAATCATCAGACAACAACAAAAAATCAAAACATTGTTTGATATGTATGGATCCCTACTATGAAGTAGTTCCAACACAAAAAATTAACACTGGATTTAAAAAGAAAACTTTCAAATGCACAAAGTCATATATGTTTCTTGTTAAAAAATATGTAAAATAATAAAGATACAACCAAACAATTTTCATTTATTAGTTATGAAATGATAATGAAGCAAATTAAGAATGAGTTGAAACTGAATTTCAATTACAATCTATGTAATCGGACAGTTGAAAATGACCGAAAGAGACAGAATATTTTGATCAAGTAGTAGCGCATCAATTAGATTTAGTTACTTTGACAGAAACCATAAAAATGCTATCATCGTGTCTCTTGAAATGTTAAAAATTCTTAAAAGTCTACCAAAACTTTAATGTAATTTAACAAACTTAATTACACTTGGAACTTCCCAATTAAGTTAGTTGTTTTCATCTGAAGAAAGTGCTTCTAGTATCTCTTGTACTGGAAAGGAATAACTTAGTAATATGCTGAATTCCAGATATTTTGGACTGCATTTTTCATATCACTGCCAGGTAGCAAGGACAAAATAAAAGACAAAGAGGGTTATACCAAACAACTTAAAGATAATTAAACTAGGAAGATTATATTATTAACAGGAACACAGCATATAAATCATTGAGTCACTCATACTTTCAAGAATGTAAAAGCTGTTCTTATTTGTCATGATTCTTCTTATTTTTACAGTCAATGTATATGCAGAATTATATGGTCCTGAAGCAGAACCACTTCTTCAAATCTAATGTTTTCAGAATAGCTCCAATCCTCTGCTAAAATGGGAGAAAAATAACTAAGTAGAGTATATTCCCCAAAAAAGCATGTGTCATTTGAGAACATGTTCAAATATACAGTAATTAATAAAGTGGTAGGGGAGAAAAGATTCATATCAGAGAGAATGAAGTTGAATATGAAGCTGTTCTATATGTTGGTAAGAAACTTGGTCTCTGTTAATGATACAGACACACACCCCAGTGCTGGGTGAAAGGTATATGGCACTCTAGGCAACATTGACTGATGGCACCACTTCCAGCCAATGCAAAGATTCATATTTTTTAAATAATCTTTGCTTTCAGAAGGAGAAGCAGCGCTGGCACTCCTTAAACTTTGGTATCCTGGATCAGGTCTATTTAGCCTTAGCCTAAAATCAATATTTAGGTGTCCTTAGCATAAATTACAATGATTTGGAATAAAGCTTATGTTGGTTTATAAATCCATGTCAAAAATCCTATGTTGAAATAATTCAGAGCTTTCACATAGCCAGTCAACACCATGCATAAAAATCCATAAAGTTCAAAACAATGTATTTTAATTAGCCCCAGGAGGCATAAATTTATCTAACACATTTATTTTTGCTGTGAATATCCTTTTTCTCATAGTTATTTCCTACACATTTAAGGGGCGGGGGTGAGGGAGTGTCTTCAACTCCAAGTTAACAGCAAGATACACTATGTCCCACAATTATATTTCTATGTTCCATATTTGTTTCTGCCAATACATCATTCTTTTAATCTGATTCTCAAGACTCTTGGGCCAGTTAATTAGTTTCCTTATGAAAGAGCAATTATCAAGCAGTTTCTCTGATGCCTGTTTTTCACTATTAGAATAATATGAAGCTGCTAATGTCAAATGAAAAATATATAAGCTTTAAATGTTGGCTTATTCATGCATGCTTTCCTACATTAGAATAAATCATTTTGTATTATCTGCAGAATCTTGCGCATTCCTGAATGTTGCCTAATCATGAATGTATTCAATGAAATGAATTATATTATAACACAGCATACTGATGAGACCTAAAGGTTTAAATGACATTTGCAAGAAATCATAGGCTTTTAGCAGGAAAGTCTGCTTTTTAAAAGCTATGCTTATTTAACATCTTTTGTTTACAATTAAAAGAAACACCCACAGCCTGTAGTACTATTTTTCTTATAATGACTATGAACAGAATTTTAAATTACATGAGTAGATCCAAGTATAAAAGCAGGACAAATTTCATCCAAGAAAGAAAACAGTGATTGATCTGCCGTAAATATATTGAAGAATAACAACTAAACTGTAAAGACAAGGAGCCACTAAAAATACAACGTTAGATATCAAAATAAGGAGGCTTGTTTTATTTTTGCTTAAAAACAATAACTATACAAATCATAATTTGAAATAGTTCTGCTATACTTAGATAAGATTCTTTTTTAAAAATATCTCTATCTACAACAATTCATAGTGTCTATATTGCAGCTGCCATTTTTCTTTCTATGGTATCAGTGAATTCAATATTTTTCTAAAATGATAAATTATATCAAGGGCAGACACTTTTTAGATAAAAAGTGCTACGTTTCTGGCCATAGACAGATGGTTCCTATGGTTAGTTGTGCAATTATCCACTTGTTTAGACTGAATTTGGCATTTTTATCCACCTATTGACTTCTTCCCAAGGATAGGCAGATGTTGTTTCATGGTGTTAAAGGTAACATTGCAAGATGTAATGTATTCCAATAAATTTTGCAATTGACTGATGGTGTTTTTGTCAATACCTAGGCTGGTGTTCCAGATATTTTGGGCTTTTATTCAAATCCCAAAATTATGTCTGTTACTATTGGTACTATCTTTGCTTTCTTTGCTTCGTTCTTTCTAATTCTGTTTGCAGTTCTTTGTATTTTGTGATTTTCTTCAGTTCTTTCTCTTCTATACTTCTGTTTCCAGATACTGCAATATCTGATACCAGAGTTTTTTGTCTTTTTTATTGAAAATTGTTAAGTCTGCGTTGTTGTGTGGCAGGTGCTTGTCTGTTTGAATTCCAAAATACCAGAGCACTTTGGCTTATTTATTTTCCATTACCTTGTCTATTTTAGAACCCCAGCAGTTCTTACTTGCATTTATTTATTTACATAATTATTTATTTGATCTTTATTCTCTCACTACTTTACAGATAATTCAAGATGATTAATATACATAATACTTCTTTCTTCTGTTATTTCCACCCTACAATTCTGCGAGGTGGGTTGGACTGAAAGAGAGCGACTGACCCAAAGTCACCCTGTTGGCTTTCTTGCTTAAGGCACAAAATTCCTTGCAGAGTTTCCAAGGCTCTATTGTTGTCATTTTGTTATGCTGTTTTTTGTGGTTGGTCCATGCAGTCTTCCTGCAGCAGATAACCAGGTGGCCTACTGCTTCTTCAACTTCTTTGCAAAGGAACACTTGTTGTATGTTGCTGTCTTCTTAATTCTGGCTTTGTATGCATTGTTCTTAATGCTTAGCCTTCTGCAGCCAGAATTAGCCCTTGGTCTCTTTCTTCAACTTTTCCACTGTTCCACATTGCTAGGTAATTGTTATTATATGCTTTGGCTACTAGTTTATTTTTATGTACTGGCTAGGACTTCTCATTTCTTCTATTTGAGAGGGTAAGTTTTGATTGGATCAAATCTGTTTTTCAATATACACTTGGCAGAACACAAAACATTGTCTACAATCATGCTACCAAAATTCAATAGTCCAATGTAAAAAAACAGTGTTCCATGTTCTTTAATCTCTGAATCTGTCAGGGCTTCCATTCAGCTATGTCTGCTGCTAACAATCTGCCATAGCAATGGGGAGAGAATGGCAGGATGGGATAAGAGGGAGGGTTGCCATGAGGAATCGAAACTCAGCATCGTAGTGTCCCGTGAGAATCACCGACCATTCCAAGGTCAAGCAAAGGCATGCACCCAGCTGCAAAGACAGAGACTGTTACCCAATTTTTTTAGTACCTAATTTAGTACCTAATTTTTTAGTACCTGTTGATGACCAGAGGCGTAGAAGGTAATAAAGGAAAGTTAACCATATTCTTTGGGCATGAAATCCTCAGATCCAGCTTCATTTCTTCTCTAACCACTTGGCTTTGATAAAATATATCTTTGGCTAACCATGGGCTTGAGAGTTGTTTTCTAACTGACCAAGTTGGGACAGCTGACAGAATTCATGCCACAGCCTCAAGCAAATCATGTTCATAGTGGGCTCTAAGCAAAATAATAATAATTCTGTGAGATACAATATGGATCTGTCATGTAATAGCCAACCTGATCCTGTGTTCTATTTAAAACCAAAGGATAAGATTATACTTCGTTAATGGCTAGCATTTCCAACTGAATTAAATTGATTGGAGTGTAATTATATTTTTCACATATTGTGATATTTGTCTGTGAGGCTGGAAAGAGCATCCAGAGCATTAAAAAATCACATCTGAATTCCAAGCTACTTTTTAAATGTATGGATGCTTTAAAAACATTCATTAAATAGATGTGAGCAGCATAGGAATAACAGGTGCTGAAAAAAACCAATGTGAATACAAAATTACTCTTCCCAATGAAACATAGCAGGTATGACCGGATGCAGATTTGAAGGTGCAGAGTGAACTAAATATGTATGAAGATCCCCAAAAGATCAAAGGCTGACCTGTATTTATAACAGCATATTCAAAAGTGCATTCGGACACTTTATAGAATTTCCTCAGAAAAATTATTCTAGAGTTCTAAATGAATAAAATATACAAAATTAAAAAATTTCTTCTGGCACTATCTCCTATTTCTTAATTCAGACCATGTCAGCTATCCAATAAGTCAATGGCAGGCTGTAGATGATACAAGTGGCATGATTGAAACTTCTGCAGAATCACTTTTCTTCACATTTTGGTAACATCTGAACCCAGGAGATCATATGGAAGAAGTTAAGAAAAATGCAATAATGTCTCATCCTAGTGTTGTCTCACTTTGTGTTGCGATGGGAATAAATATAAATTATTGAATTTTCAATCTGGATTTAACAACCATTCTTCCATTTTGCTTAGCAAAAACTTTTTCTCAACGTTCAGTTTTCTAGTGCAGAAACTCAATAGAGAAAGCTGATCAATGCATTTATAAAAACTTGCCTACTGCATGGATAAATCAACTTGTCAAAGTCATCTTGCAGCTTGACTTATTAAAGCAATACTTGCTTTCAGCCAGGCATCAGACTAAAACATTATTTAAACTGAAAGTCTTGATGTTAATGCCCAGACATTGAATCACTTGCAAACTTCAGGTCTTTGAAATGGTTGGCCAAGAATAAAAAGTCTTTCCAAACAAAAGAATATCTAACAATGGATCTAACTCAGTACTGCAGGGCAACCATTACCAGAATACAATTTAAGCAGCTGGATTCTAAGGTTAAATACTGTACAGCCAATTCCACCGAGTGCTGTACCATACTTGAATGTGTAAGTATAGAGCACATATTGCTTATGTTTTATTTTATTGCCAACTATATGTCCAAGCAAGGGCTCTTATTTGCAAACCTACTTACCAGATATACAAATTGGGACTTCAGTAATAGACTGTCCTATTTCCTTCAGGGAACAAAGTCAAACACATAGATAGTCAATAGATCATCTAAGTTTATAGTCAGGTCTGTTCAACTAAGAACATAATTAAGGTGGTGTATAAACAGGATGCATTCATTTAATAGACACTGTTCTGCATTTTAGCACCCAGCTTATTATTTTATACACTATTTTATCCCACTCCTATCTTTTTTATTTTATTCTGTTTTACCTCACCTTACTCTATTTATCTTATTTTACTTTATTTTACCTTATCTTATTTGAATTTTATTGTGACTGATGTTCATTTTTCTTGACATGGTCAACTGACTAATCAATAGAGTTATCATTAATATTACTACCATTACTATTGAGAAAACCACAGATGGACCAGATATAGCTGCCAAGGGGTCGAGGTCTTTCTGAGTCATCAAAATGAAAAATAATCAAACGTATGTCATATGTATGAAACAATGTGAACTCAGAAATAGAATTTGTGAGTCATCATCAAGTTCAAGTATAAGAATCTGTGTCTGGACTGAGAGGTTACAGTTTTTCAACTGATTTATGTCAACTATTGAACCCTGTGCATATTTTATACATCTGTTAATGCGTATAAGAACATTTGCAGTCAAAGAAATCTGATCTTAAGAATGAGGGGGAGACATTAAGAAAAAAGGCAGAATTTAAAATACTTATGCAGAACTACTTCCATCTGTTAGGATGCATAAATAAACTCCTATGTAGTTATGACAAACAGTCCCCCCCCCTCAAAAAAAACCCTGTATGATAAAATGATGCAATTTTTAAAAGAAACAATTGCAACACAACAATATGAAGAATTGTGGACCAAATATGTAAAATTTATTCCAAGTGAAGCCTGAAAATTATTTTTTAAACATTTTATTGCTCATTCTGTCTTCCTTCTACATATACATACGTGTGTGTGTGTGTAACATTTTTTGCTGATAAATGAAAATGAAGGGAGACTATTATAGATCTGTTTCAAGCTCTTTTGCTCTCATCAGAGAGCCATACCCTTAGAGGGATTTGAACCTGGGCCATCTGCCTTGTAAGGCAGCAGTTTAACCTCTAGGCCAGGCTTCTTTCTCTTATCAGCTCTTTCACCAGGAAAGGGTTATATGTTTGTTTCTGTTGAGTCATCCTGGTGTGCCCAAATATGGGAGGAAACATCACAGTTTCCATTTTGC
>JANHGD010000382.1:2638-14034 GCA_027560375.1 Imantodes cenchoa
TGCAGCTGTTGGGAAAGATAAAGGAGATGTTACCCAGAATGAAACAGTTCTTTTTTAAAAGAACTGAAAAGTAGGAATTAAACCACATATTCCGGGTAAAGTTTTAAAAAGCTTCCTGCTCGCTTTAGAAAGTTACATTTCAAAGTGATCTGCTTGAACTTGTTGTTCTTATACCAAGTCCTTCAAAGGTAGAAAAAAAAAATCTCTGAATTTATTTATTTATTTATTTAATAATAGAATAATAATAGAAGTTTAGTACTGTTTCCTCCTTGGAAAGAATAAATTGAATCTTGGTTAATGTTTGGTGCCTTGCAGTTGATTAATGCTTTGAAAATGGTGAATACTTTGAAGAAAGTGCTATGTTTGTAAGAATCCCTCCCCTCCCAGAGATTTGAAATAAGTGGGCAAAAGTTTAATGGAGAAAAAATGGTAAGAGATAGAGGACACATATGAAAATAATGTTCTAGTTTTTTTTCCTCTTGGACAAGGAAGACTGAAGGGCTATTATTTTTATTTTTTATGCCTTTGTGTCAGTGTTGATTCCTGGCAAATGCCTGGACTAGACTGTGTGTATTTATGGCCTGGTTTTGCATGGGTTATACATAAAAATAACACCCAGTATAACATGTGGTTTTTCTCTGGGCCATGGATCAGTCAACCATCAGTTTATATCAATGGATTATAAGACATTTATGCCTAGCTATATTCTTATCTTTCTCTTGACATCTGTGCTGTTAATAAAAAAAATCATTCCAGAATTGATCAGAGTTTTCAGTGTCAGTGTTAAGCCAATGATATTTAGATCTATTAGTCTTGATGAAAATTCATGGCCAATCATGACCGAATGCCTCAGTATAGCAGTGTTTCATCTTCTATATGAAGAACATATTGTGTCTCCATGGCTTATTTTTCCCATTTTTAAAATTTCTTCCCATTTATTTCTAACAGGACTCCCAGATTGTTGTTCTGCTTGTACTCCTGGGGTCCTCACCAATGATCAGCTGCCTTTGTACCTGTTTATTGATCTTACAATGAATTATATTACTATTCATAGGATCTGGGGAGCAGGGTTGAAAGTGGTGACCCTGGCTTTATTGTGTATGATTGGGTTTTTTCATGTTTAGATTTGGTAGTAGGCAGTTCATCTCTATTGCTCTGGTTGCCAAGTGCTGAGCATGAAAGTCACCTGATCCTAAAGTATGGCAGTGAGGAAACGCGACTGTCAGAATTTTGAATCCAGTGTCTGTTGTAACTTTGGCCAGTCGTAAGTTAAGAGTTAAGGTCTACCTGTAATCCCTTTTATCAATACTTTCTCTTCTTAGGACTGTTTGTAATTATATACAACAACAACATTAGAAAACAATACTAAAGAAAGGCTGATAATTTGCCATATCCATGTTATTACTTTTGTCATTGAATATGTTTTATGTCCATTTAAGGTAACTCTTGAATGTTGTGAACCTCATCATTATGTGGATATTTCTACTTCTGGGTAAGTGTTTTCTATGTATGCAAGTGAAAAATATTAGATAGACTTGATAAGGTAGATCCAGGCAATAGTTAATACTTCCTATTAATGCTGATTGATCTCAAGAGACGTGCCTTGGATCTGTTAATACTGAATAATTATCCTATATTCAACTTTATCTTTGTTGAGAGCATAGTGGGATGATACAGAGAACACTGGAAGAAGCAAATTATTTCAAGGAAGAAATAGTGCATTCCAAAGAGGAGCTAAAATTAAGAGACTTCACAGTCTTGAGATGCATGGAGGGAAGGGAAGAAGAGATTCATGATAGTCATGCCCAAGAATCTCTCAGAGTATATATAGGAGATTAGAAGCATTAGTGGGTTCTAAAACCCTTTACTACTGGTTTGCGCATGTGTGCAACACTTCTGCGCATGTGCAGAAACATCCTGGGTGGGTGGGAGGAGCCTCCCACCAGCAGCGCTACTGGTTATTAGAACTGGGCTGAACCGGGAGCAACCCATCACTGGTTAGAAGGTTATGGTTTAGTTTGGCAAGATCTGTCCATTAGGTCCAAGCAAATTTTTTTAAAAATTAATTGTTGGATTTTATTGTGTTGTCTCTGGGCATGGGCCTGACACAATCAACAGATGTGCCCATATTAAATAAACAGCTGGATAACAACAACTGAATGAATTAAAAATATTAATAATAATAATAAAAACTTTTCAAACCAACAAGAACAATCCCATCACAGGGCCGCCCTTCTCTCCTGGTGCAGCACCTGAGGGAAAAACCAGGTGTTCAGGTCCTTCCAGATTGTAAGGAGTGTAGGGGTCCTCCCCATACCAGGCCAAAGCTATTTTAGATCGTTGATCCAGCTACAGAAAGTATTGGCATCCCAGGTCCCACCAGATGGCAACATTTAAGAGTGGGGACCTGGAGTAAACCAACTTATCCAATATAGTGGAACCAGTATATTTCTTAACTGAGCTGTGATCACACAGGTAACCTGGCTGCATGCCATATGTTTTTAGCAAATATGTATATTGTCACAATAAAGAATGTTTTGTTAAAGAATAGTTCCAGTTCACAGATTCAAATGATTTATTTTATATTTTTTAGGTCTTTTGTGTCTTTTGCACTATTTTCTGAAAAGGGAATTTGGAATTAATGAAATAACATTGCATGTTGTTGGCGTCTGTAATAGGAGAAAATTAAGTCATTTGTTAGATGGGTGAATAATATTTAGCAGGTCTTTACGGCTTTCATAACTATTGCATTGTTTAGCATATATGTTTTCTCTAATCTTTATGACAGTGCTATAAGGTAAAGCCATAGAATTAGCCACACATTGCAACTTAGCAAGTTGAGGTTAACAATAGGAAGCTCCACAGGGTTCTTACTTCTAGTCTGATACACACAGAGGATTATGGTCTCAATTACTTTTGTATGGCCATTTAATAGCTGGTTCATTGTAGAAGTGAAATTCAAAGCAGAAGTTTCTTAATTCTGTAGACAGTCAAACTGTCTACAGAATTAACTTCAGTTAACTTGAAAGCTATTTTTATTTTGCTTTACTTTTTTTGAAGCTGCTCAGTATAGAAGCTTTGCTTGCCACAAAAAGGAGCAGCGTTTCAATTCTCTTTTCTCTTAATGAATGCTATTGTTAAAGTTCGATTCTGAATTTCTTTCTAGCTTTTCCACACCTCCTGGTTGCACAAAGAAGCTGTCTGCATGGGGCCTGCTACCCACCTGTGCAGGATCTTCTTATAGGAAGAATTCATTATTTGAAGGCCTCCTCCACCTGTGGACTTATCCAACCAGAAACTTCCTGTACTCCATACGGAGAAGTATGTATAACCCAAGTATTATTATTCATTCGGGAAGGACATGACTTTCATAACTTAATGGCATTGGTTTTGTGGTTGTCACTAAACAGAAAAGGGATTAGGTGCTTGACTATGTTTGATTCCTGGTGATTGCACAAATAGTCACCTATTTGAATTTAAAGCCAGAATTTTAAAGTAGAGTTATTATGTTCACTAAAGAAATAAATTTGAGACCACCTAACTTTAGTGAAATTTAATTCTATGTTTTGTATGTCCCAATATAAATTATTTTCTCTGCTTTCCAACATAGCCTGTATAAGAGTGACTTATTTGGATAAACAGTGATGTTTTACATGTTTTCTTTTAAATCAACTCCTACAAGTCACAGTAACTAGAGAACAAATAGATTCCTTATCAACTACCCGGTATTTTCATAACTTTTTCATGTTGCTCTTGTTTATTGAATATCTAATTCCTTGTTTATTAATTTTTATTTTCAAAATTTTCAAAAATCAAGGCGTGTCTGATAGCATGTTTTCAGGCTAAGAAACAAGTTAAAGCTTATGTTTTTAAATACATTTTGCTATTCTGAAAAGATGCTACCAGACTCTTCTTGATTTTTGACCACCATAAACTAACATGGCCCTTCCAGGAGGAAGATTTCCTTTTCTTACACATGTTTTAAGAAGCAGAAGGAGGTCAAGCTGTTCTCCTTCCCCTGCTATCCCATTTTAAAATTCCAGGTTAAGGCATTTCCTGCCTTTAGCAAATGTCAGATTATATCCTCTTCACATCAACATTCAGAATAAATGCTGGTGCAGCAGAGACCTGTTGGGACTGTGATTGGCAGGTAGCTCTACCCTGTGTAGGAGTAAAACTCTAATATCCAGAACAACTTTCATAAGCACATAATGTGAACGAAAGAAGCAGAAGCAGGCACTTCTGAGCCCAGAGAAGAATGATTTAGAACAGGGATAGAACTGGTGGTACTCCACCACCCGCTGAAATATTGCTTCACTCTGCATTGGCTCTGTTGGCTAGTCTGCTTGGAGCTGTAGTTGAAAAGAAGAGCAGGGTTAAAGCAGGCTAGGATTTGGATAGAAGGTCCCCAGGAAGCAAGACTGCAAATAGGGCATATAAGTCCCTTATTTTTTCCTTCTCCACTTGGGACTTGAGCTTGAGCTACAGGAGCTTTTATATTTTTAACTAATACTAGTCCCAAGATTCACATTTTTTTTCTACAAGAAACTTATTTTTCTTGTATTATCTTTCTGCAGGAAACAAAATGAAACTGTTGAATCTTCTCATGTGAAGTAGTTCTTAAGGCACAGAAGCAGTGTTGGGGAAAAAAAGGAACAAATAAAAATATCCCCTCCTCTCCAATTTTATAAATCTCTGTACAGCAGTTTAAAAATGACCCCCTTCCCCAATGAATCCAAACTTTTGGTGTGTTTAAGTTTCAGAGCAACTAGTAGCTGTTCATTTTCCAATAAATAGATGTTAAGTGGGTTGCACATATAGGGGAAGAATGCGACCTAGGAACATACTTTGAGATTGTATAAATTCTTCTACTATGCACGGGACATTAAATGAGAATTGGTGTTTTCAGACGTATTTGTGAGTCAAGATTACCTGCAGAATCTGTTTTAATATATACATTTTTATTATCATTGAATCACAGGAAAATAGGATATTAATGAATATCTTTCTATTAGCCTCCCCGTTTCTCGTTAAATAATAGGGTGAGAAAAGCAATTCTTCTAGAAAAATTGAGAGCTATAACTTCAGTCCAATGAAAAATTGACTTATTCAAGGGCCATTTCTTTCTTTTGCACTGTTCCCTGTTTACCAAATATTCATCAAACTGATTTCATTGAATGGGAACAGGTTTTAATTCAATTGCTGTATAAATTAGTTAGCTTCAGAACAGACATTGTGGCTGGTAATGCTATTTATTTCTAGGTCCAGACTCATGAGATCTACGCTGAAAGCCAATAAAAAGTAGAAGGCAGGGTCATAGCATGTTTCAAGCAAGATTTAAGTCAAATAAGAGTTTGGTGACCATTTTTAGGTGTTTCTACGAATGGGAAGTCTTTTATGAAGCAGAACCCAGTGAAAGTGACTTTCAAGGAGCACTATTAAAGGAAATGGTTGACATGGTACTTAAAACTGTCCTTGAGAAAGGATTTTGGGAAGAGCATATATGTCAGCGCTCCGTGTTAATTGTATCAACATACAACTCACTTACAAATATGCCAAACTGGATTCTCTGATTGTCCATGAAGGTAGTTCAGAAAGTTGGACAAGTAGCCCTTCTCTTCTTTAATTGCTCTGACCAACAATAAGTAGGTTAAAGGGAACTTAATTTCTGGTAGTTCATCATTATCCTGGTATTTACTGCTAAGACTGACTCATATTTCATGGTATGAGTACTACTGATTAAAGGGTTTATTGATGGACATTGTAAGGTTTTTCCTGTCTTCCTTGAAGCGTATAAATTTTAAATGGATTAGAACCTATTATTAAACATACTGATATGCACTTCAGAGAATGCTATTTAAAAGGTGTTAATGCAGCTCCATTTTAAGATTGTTTCATGTGCTAAGGTTTCATGATAATCTGTACCCATAAAAAATAGGTTGCCATAATACTATAAAAGGAGATTAGGATAATTAGTTTAAATCAAATTAAAGGAAATTATCATGGACAAACACAAAGATATTTTTTGGTCTTTGGTCTTGATTGTCCCATTACGATTGTCAAGTCGAAATATCACAGTGGGCCAGAAGCTACAGTCCTTGTGGCCCTCTTTTATAGAATTCAGGTCCCTGAAAGTACAGATAAAAAGTTTATTCTAAAAAAGAAGCACATATGGATTACATTTCCAGTGGTCTTTGATTCAATGCAATCCCAGTAGAAAGGGACTTTTGGGTGCCTGTTCAGCCACTATTTTAAGTTTAAAAACAAAAGCAAACAGTGTTACCACTCAAGAGGAAGAAATCTGAACATGAGTACACTGCTTCCTGTGATCAATTGACTCTTAGAAAAAAGCGGATCCTAGTCATCATTTTCATAGTTTCTCTATCTCTCAAGATGTTTTTACCCCTCTCTTTTCCTTCACAGCATAGATGGACCTTTGGCTGTCATCTTTGCAAAGTTTCTAAATTCTCCTTCCTTTCTGATTTGTGAATCAGAATCTGGTTTCTTTTCTCTTCCATCCATTGCTTATCCTTCTTTTAAACTCTATATTTATATATTTTGCTCCAATTTATTCCTTTGTCTGCTTTCCCTTCAATCCCCTGTGTTGCAGGGCTTCAGGGTTAAATTAGATTAGACAACATATTGTAGATAGCACTTAGCAATAGCACTTAGATTTATATTCCATTTTACAGTGCTTTACAGCCCTCTCTAAGCAGTTTACAGAATCAGCCTCTTTCCCCCAACAATCTGGGGCCTCATTTTACCCACCTCGGAAGGCTGGAAGTCTGAGTCAACCTTGACCCTGGTGAGATTTGAACTGCCAAATTGTAGGCAAGCAGCAGTCAGCAGAAGTAGCCTGCAGTACTGCATTCTAACCACTGTACCATCATGATTAAGATCTGTGATTAAATGCTTAGGTTCTATATTTTGAAAAAAAGAAGAAAGTGAGGAGAGAACTCTGAAACCAAAATACTGTTGGGTGACACTTTCCAGGATACCTTATATTACATACACAAAATTTTATAGACCACTCAAATCAGAATTTTCTGGCTGTTAAGAAGTATTTTCTGATTTCACATTTTAAAATTCTAGCATTTAAATTTAAGGTTTGTGTTAAAAAAGAAATATAGTGGGGAAATGTTCACTTTCATATTAAGAGATTCACTTGCTACATCAGAGGTGCAAAAAGTGTGGCTCACAAGATTACATCTGGATCTGCAACATGCCTTTTGCAGTCCTCAGGAAACCTTCTGAGTAAAAATGGGAGGGGTTATTTGTTTTAGGAAGTTTGAGTGGTTTTAAAGGGCAAGCAAGTGCCTTAATCCTTGAAGATGTTTCATTTAGATACTTTACTCCTTAAAATGGAAATTAAATCCCAAATGGATCATGGTCTTGCTATCAAAATGCCATGCAAAGCAAGGTATGATCCATGCCCTGATAGAATCTTTGAAAGAAAAGGAAACCTCAGTCCCCTATTCTTTTATTATAATATTTTCTCTCCCTGTATCTCTCCCTCTCTCCCTCTTCCACCCCTCTCTTTCTCTCCCTCCTCCCCCCTATGTCTCTCTGTACATGTGTTTGTGTTTGTGCATCTGTGCCAATGCTTTCAAATCATTCTTACTACCTAGACAAGTTCCTACAGTTTTTTATCAACATTTTTGGAAGTGGCTTGTCTTCCTTCTAAACTGAAAGTGACTGACCTAAAGTCATCCCAAGTGTCTCATGCCTGAGAACTCACAGTCTCCTAGTTCCTAGTTTGGTGCTTTTAAGCACTATACCAAACTGGCTCTCTTACCTCAAATATAACCAGTTATTGTATTCATAATGAATTTCAAAGGAATTATTTCTAAAAAGGGTCAGTGAAGGAATGAATTTAATGCCGGCCATTATTTTCTAAGTGGAGTTATTTTCTATGCATATGGATAATATTTCAATATTTAAGATGTGACCTGCACATTGCTTCTCTCTAAAATGTACATATACTTTAGATAAAAGTGTGGGAACCTCTGGCATGCCAGATGCTGATGAAATACAGGTGCCTAAAGCCATAACCTGTGCAATAAAGATGCTGTATGGGCAAAGGACCACCAGTTACAAGTTTTTGCTTTGCAGCATGAGTAGAAAGGCAGTCCTCAAGCCATGGGCAGTATGAGCCCAGTAATCTGGTTCACCTCTTCCAAATGAGCTTGATTGTGCCTTCAGCAAAGGACAGTAAAAATTTATGAGCTGCATAATTTAGGTATCTTTCCATTGCTCCTCACAGAACTTTTGTAATGGAAAACCAGAGCTGGTATAGAGTGATTGCAAATAAATTGCATAATACTTTGAGTATAATTCCGGTCTCAGCCCCTGGTGTTCATTTCCACTCTTTATCCTACTTTGCCTTTTCTCTTTTACTTCTGAGTAGCTTTTGAGCCAATACTATAATTTGAATATGAGACTTGTTTTATATTCTTTCATCTCTCTGCCGCAAGGTAATGTTCTATAAAAATTCCTATTTCTGCTATCAAAAGTAAAAAAATAACATTTTTTTGATTGCTGGGTGGGTTATTTTTTTTTGGGTAACCTCTGCACAGGATTTGAGAGGAGGGGCCATGCTTGCTTGCTTTGCTTCTATTTTGCCCTGTTGGCCACATGTGCTGTCTAAGTCTAGTGCCAATCCAAGAAGTGTCCCAAAGGGTATGTTTGTACCCCAGAGTATTTGGCAATCCTGGTAAGTTTCCTGCTGATGGAAATATTCCAGAATTCTGTCCTGGATTTGGCTGAAGTTCCTTTTAAACTTTATACTTTGTACCCCCACAGTGGGGGTGGACTGGTCTAGTGCATCTTATCTATCCTATATAACGCAATATATTAAAATTGGACATAAGTTTAATGATTTATTGGGAAATACTTTATTAAATCCTTGTTTGCAGGAAGATAAAGCCTGGTTTCACTAAAGGATTATTACACGTACCTGTGTTGAATACATTCATATAAAATGGGGAATGTGGGTTTTAGTAGATTTTTAAGGGCAGACTGCCTAAATTTAGGTGTCTTAACATAGTCAGGAATTCAACATAAGTCTTTAAAAGAAGACAACAATCTTTAAGCAACCAGAAACTGCACTCTTACTGAATAAGTTTATTCATTTATATTTCATTTACAAAAGTATATTTCAGCTTTTCACCTGACTTTTCCAAACTGCTAAAAGGAGTGATTAAATCACTCAATTACTCTATTAAAACAGAGACCTGAAGATCATACAGAATGTAGTAAAAAACCAAACAAAAACCAAATTAACTGTGTCCATAAGGAGAAAATCATTTGCACTGAGGTAAATATTCACAGGGAGAGCACTATATGGTTCTGTACAGATTCTGAGCAAACAAAAGTCCAAATTTCTGTTTCCTTGGTAGACAGTCAGATGCCCATGAGACGCTCACAAGCAATGCTAAGTGTAATTATATCTTCTCACGTATGTCTCTAGCAACTAGTATTTAGATCTTGTATATTCTACTCCCAGAATTGATAATAATATAGAGCTATCAAACTGGGTAGTTATTGGCAATAATATCTTCTGTAAGTTTGTGTGCATCCTTTTTCAAGTCTGTAAGTTTGGTCTCATAACATGCGGTTAACCCAGTAACTGGGTTAACCCATTAACTGGGTTTATAGTTTACCAAAAATTCTGGGTTCTGAGTTGGGGAAAGTGGATGGGACAGAAGCATCTTTACATTCTCTATGTTCTGCATAATTTTATGTACCTTTATTTAATATTTTTTAAACTAAAAGGTCCCATTTTTTTCACAGTTGAGTTCTAACACTCACGGATGACCTTTTTGTCTGCTTTCTGTTTTATATGATTTATAATATAATATGATTTGGTGACCAAAACTATACAGCATGTAGAACATTCTTGTACCATCATTAGTATCAGTCTTTTCACTCCCAATGTACAGTAATCTCCTTTTTTATGGGTGATGTATTGTGCTACTGTTTTCGGTCAGCCAAAAATAAAAAAATAAGAATATAAATCTTTTTTGATTGATCAGTACAAACTCAGATATCATCCATCATTAATCTTCCCCATTCCCTAGTTTAGGTTCAACTACTGAACATAACTAAAAATACGTTGTTTTCATCTTGGTATGAAGTATTTCTCAGCATTCTAGTGATGAAGTAGATAATTTTGGAGACTTACTAATAAATGTAGTACCGTAACTTTCTCAGTGCTTATGGAATGAAAGGCCTTGAATATTAAGACATTGTTTGCCTTAGGTCAAGGCTATTGGCTCTCCTGATTATCTTGCCTAAAGACCAGTTAGCACAGGATAATCATAAAAGGTGAGAAGATGCTTTTATCATCTGAGATAAGATACATAGACACACTAATGAAAAAGTTTCAGATGGTATCTTGATACACCTCAGCTATTACTCAAATGACCTTTCCTCTACTGAGTTAAATTTCTGACTTCCCATCCTCAGCTGGCAGAAAATTGTTTGCACAAAATTTGTTGTCCCCATTTGTTGTTCCTCTATCCTGCCTCTCTTACATCTGTCCTGAATGATCTTGTTCTGTGTCCTGTCCTCCCTATAAGCAATGTGATTGGTTTACTTCTTGACTCCCCCGGTATTGCTGCTGACTCCAGCCAGCCAGGGAAAGACCCACTAATAATATACTATAGCAGGAATGAGCCTGTCTGTAGACTGCCTTGTTTTTCCCTCCTTCCATAAAGAAGCCTACAGGAAGATCTTCAAGGAGACTAGCCCCAAGAAAAAGAGAGAGGGGAAGTGGAACAGGACCTGCCATGATTGGGCGACTATCTAGGTCCTGCAAAGTGAGATAACTCAAACTGAGTAGCTGCTGGGCAATCTCTTGCTTACTTCACAGGGATATTAAGATGGGTAGGAAGTGACTTAAAGTAAGTGGCAAATACGGGGAAGGTGACAAATAAGCACAACTGTAATTGGAAGTTAATTGAGGTTACCTGATCAGTATGAAAAAAAATTCAGGAAATAAAGTGCTAATGGAGGGGACAAATGTTAGAAGATAAATGGCTCAGGTGGAGGCTAGCTAGTTAATAGAGAGGAAGAGCCTGTCCTTCTGTCTCCCTCTTAAGCCTGTATCACTTATGGTGGGGCCAAGACAAAGACAATGTTGTGGGACAAGGCAGACATTTGTGCAGTCAGGGCATGATTTTGCTATAGAATGTAGAGGAGCATACATATTGAGAAGTATAAGACTGAGAAAGGTTATAATCAATCATGAAATGTGGAGATTTTCAAGGCAGATGGTACTATGTTTTAATTATGAAGCAATTTACATACAGGTGAAATTTGAAAAATTAGAATATCATGCAAAAGTTCATTTATTTCAGTAATGCAACTTAAAAGGTGAAACTAATATATGAGAG